>MQRK01193255.1:0-10102 GCA_001938485.1 Girardia tigrina | reverse complement strand
TATTTTCATTTATTAACATTACAGAGTTTTCCACTTAATTTAATCCGGTATGCAAATAATTTAATTTGTGTGTTTTAATATAATAAAATAAATTTTTTAAATTTTTAAATAAAAGAATTTGAATTAAGTTGTTTTTGCTTTTGATTTAAAAGTTTTGTAATATAGAATTTTAGTTAAAAAAGCCCTTACAAAGGCAAAATATCCATATTAAACCCAAGGTTGCTGGTGATGAACGGCGTGTTATTATAAAAAAATACGAAGAAGGGAAAACTCCTGCACAGATCAGTGCTGAAATGGACGTCAATAGAAAAACTGTGACTTCCATTATCAAATTATACAAAAATACTGGAAGGTCTTTCATCTGAAAGTAATGTATCAATAACATGGAAAAAGTTAAAATCTAAATTATCAAATATTAATGTAAATGTGTCAACAACATATTGATATATGTTTAAATAATTTAAATTACACATAAAATAATTAATCCCAGAACAGAAATGTGCTGAACAGCATTGCAAAAAAGTTCGAATATTACACGCAATTTCTAACATGAGACGATGAAAAGATTATATTTTTTAATGAATTTGAAGTAAGTTGCTCCAGTCGACAAAAAATGTGGCAGGAGCGTTCGTGGATTAAAAATAATATTAACAGAATTAGATCTAAAATTTTTTCGTTTTAGCAACAATATCCAAAACGAACTTAAAAAAATTTTAAATAAAACAATTTACCTATTATGGTGAGGCTTTCATGTGTTACCTGAATGAACCCATGATATTGAATCGAGAAAATAGCATGAATAAATTTAAAATCATCATGGATAACTGCAGTATCCATAAAGGACCGGAAATAAATGATGTGGTTGTAAACTGTGGTAGATTATCTATTTGCTACCATACAGTCCACAGTTAAACCAAATTGAAGAGATTTTTTTCTAAATGGAAAAATGCAATTTAAAATGTCAATATCACTAATAGAAAGCATTAATGGCTGCAATAAAGCAAAGCGCAGATTTTAGACTTGAAAATTATATAAAAGTTATTTTCAACATATGTGCAAATTTTCAGTTAAAGTAATAAGAGAAGAATTTTGTAATAAATGTAATGACTAATATTTGTTTTGTTTTTCTAATTTATATGGTTAAAATAATATATGTATTTCTATTCTTTTGTGAATTTATTTTTCTTGTTTTTTTTAAATTAAAAACACAAAAAAACGCATTTATAAATAATGCATTATTTACACATCGAATTAAATTAAGTGGTAAACTCTATTACTATTACCTAAATAAGGAGTTAGTTAGGTTTCTTTTCCTTGAAAATGTTATTATTTTTAAATTGATTAAAATTTTTAAACATAATTTTTAACTTTTTTAGAAAACTATTTTAAATTATATTTTTATTTAAAGATTAATAATATATTTGAAATAGAATATATTTTAAAGTGCTTAATTTCTGGAAATAATAAATTCAAGCTATAATTAATTTGTAATATGTTAGGGTTGGATTCGTAAATTTTCATAAAAAAAAGAACAGAAGGCAATGTCAATATCTATTAATTTCAAATTTTTACATTTGTTTTTAATATAATTATTTAAACAAAAAACATTCAACTAAAAATTAAACAATTGTTTAATTTTTAATAATTGTTTTTTAATAATATATTTTCTTTAAATAGGCATTTTAGAAAATGCCAACAGAGAATAAAATGTTTCTTTAATTTTAAAATGAATATTATTTTAAAATAAATTGAATTAATTGTAAATTTAAAACGATTGTAAATATTTTAAAAAGAATTGTTTTTAATATTAAAATGTGTATAAATTTAGAATAAATTTTAATCGATTTTGACGTTATTTTCAGTTTCGTAAAGTTTAATAAGATTTAATTGTAAAGATAAATGTCGGTGAATTGATTATTAAAAAGAAGTAGAAAATATTTTTGATTTTTTTAAATAAAAATTATTTTGTGCTTTTAAAAAAAATTGACTATTAAGAATTTTAATTCAAATATAGAAAAAATATATCAACACAACTTACAATCAAAATTTATGGTTTAAATGATTTTCATGTTTTTCATATGTTCATATAGGTATAAGGACATTTTTTCCAAATTTATAAGCCTTAAATTATCATGAAGTAAAAAAAAGTTTAATAAAAGTTAATTTAATAATTAAATAGATATTTATCGAAACCTAAAAATTTGTTACATATAACAAAATAAACAGTTGCGTTTCTTCTATGATCATATTGAATACATCCATATTTTTATAAATTATTTTCATAAAAACATTTATTAATATTGAAAAATAAAAAAAAATCACGTTTTATTAGAGTTATTTTAAAGATTTTTAATAAGAGAATGAAACTCTTCAAGAAATATAACTTATAGAGTTTAACTAATACAATTTATATTCTTTATATAACAAATTCTTTTTTTACAGGTTCCCAAGGAAATTTCTAAAAAATTAAAATTACAAACTTAAAGAAAATATTTCTGAAAGGACAAAAATGTAGAAATATATTTTCCATGACCAATCAATTATATTCATTTAATATTTTTTTCCTGACCTTTATCTGATCTTTCCTGACACATGGTTAATTAAGTTTTATCTCTTCATGAGAAATTCCATTATCAGTGCGATGAGCCATTTCCAGTTTTAGTTTATTCTTGTTAAATAATTTCCAAACAAGTTTATGAATAATAATGAAGCTGGCTTTTTCACCACAGAAAAAAACCCCTTTTTTTCGTCTTTTTTTCCTTAGCGAAATTGATCTGTGAAATATTTTCTTTGATTAATACTTGGAAAGACAATTTTAATTATGTAAAATTTATGAGAATTTCACATAATAACATCTTGGATTTTTTTATCATAATTATTATTTTGATAACATCAAATTTTTAAATGAAATAATTTGTTAATTTTCTTAAGAAAATGTTATCATAAATTTTATTTGATTATTACAGAAGAATATCGTTTTTATGTTTCGAAAATCATAAATATAAAACCTTAGTGTTCATAGAAACCGAAAAAACTTTTATAATAAATGTTTATTCAACGATGTCATTGTTCCATCCGATCTCCAGGTTCCTCCAAAGACGTTCGGTTTCGGCAACAAAGACATAACGCTCGGAAATTTCGTGCTGGACCCATCTTGGATGGTTTTCTGAGAAATTCTTTTTAGTTCGGATCATTTTAAATATGTCTCAGTTTAAAATATTCGTTATGAACTGTTCGATATTTATGAAGAAAAATCTAATCTTCTTTTTTAATCCGTTCAACAAAAATAACAAAATAATAAGAAATAATGCATAAAAAAGAATTTCCGTTTTGTTAAATTTAGTTCTTTATTCGTTTCTCAAAACTCGTAATTGATAATTATGCAAAATCAGGAATCGGTAAATGTTTTTGAGAATCAGCAAATCTTTTAATTAATGAGAATCAGCAATCGTTTTATTTTTTCAAAATTAAAAATTGATAGAATTCAAATCGGTTCTCTCAGAAATCAGAATCTTTGAAAATAAAATTAGTGATAAAATCACTAATTAACAAAACTCGCTCCAATTGGTTTGTCAATTAGAGAGTGTATTCAATCGTTTCGACCATTGAGACGTCTTTTGTTCAATCTGCATACAAAGGTCAATCGTTTGACCAATCCCTGAATTCGATGAGTCATTACACACTAACTCATTACAAACTTAACTCTAATAAATTAGCGAATAGCGATTCAACAAATAAACAAATGCGATCCAAATTTACATGTATGACTTTCTTTGGGACAGGAAAAGGTGACGTTTGAATGCAAATAAAATAAACCGTTATGTAAATGTAATGATCTTTTCTGTCATATACATAATTTATAAAATATAAATTTTACATGTTATATATTTATGACATTTAATTTGAATTTCAAGCCTGGAAGATGGACCTTACTTTAAGAGGCCACAGTAAGACAGGTGACTTTCATATTAAAAGTATAAGTATAATAATATATACAGTTATAATAATTAGGATTTCAATTCGAATTATAATTTCAATATTGATCCTGCTAAGGAAATTTAGTTCAAATTTAAAAATAAAATAATTATTATGAATTATTTATTGCTGTTATATTTAAAGCTGTATTTTATTTTTATGAATACTAGAACTAGCCAGAGATTGCTTATCGTTTTTATAAAGAGCCAGAGTTTCATTCTGTTACTACTAACGATATAGAACTATACCTATTTATTATTGTTCTATCGAAATTTATTTGTATCTGTTTCAATAAGCCGAAAATTGTTTTACTCATTGTAACAAATCAGAAAATATTTTTCGTCATTGTGCTTACTTTGGACATTCTACTTATAGATATTAATTTATTCTATTGACTAATAACATTTTATTTTATTATTTACTATTTCAAGTAATTCTATTCCAATCTCGAACTATCACCTAATTAAAACCTAAATACTCAGTCAATATTGGTGTTAAACTAACTTATTTACCGGAAAGTTTTTCCTAAATTTACTTATTCACATAGAAATATTTCCAACACGTTTTCTTTTAGTTAATGAAATTTATAAAATCTAACTATGATATATTAATTACCTACTATGATGTACTAATTTCTCATTTAATTTCATGATTGATCATTAAATATTTACCTAAGCAGCAATTGTATAACTGCGGCACTGGTTTTGCAATATTTTGAATTCTGTTCATTCGCTATCGATTGACATATCTCTTTATTAACGCCTACGATAAGTTCTTTGAAAAAAGTTTTATAATCAACATTATGTGTACTTATACCATCATTTATTCATTTTAGTCCTCGAAAGGGAAATCCTTCAATTGAACTAGGTCTCAAGATGCCTATTTCACTCCCACGGAAATTTCAAAGAAATTACATGTAGACCACTAACTGTGTTCAAATGGACAACTTCTCCACCTGGAGTTGAGTACGACCTTGCAAGGAGCGACAGACCATCAAAAATGACGCCTTTGATCAAACACAAAGGACGAATACTTATGGAAGGTGTCGTTGGCATGAGAACGCCGACTGTAGCCAAACGGCTTCATTTTTCCAATAGCCTCCAGTCCAAAAGGAAAACAATCTATAGATCCACAATTCTGCATTATGGAAAAAACAACTCCCTGGGGGTATCATCCATATGTGGTGCATATGAAACCACTTTTGTGTTTAAAAAGTCTTGAAAACAGCTTGAAATTTTGCATTTCTCGCCGCACATAGGGATTTTTAGGGGATAGTGTGATCGCAGTCAGAAAACGAGCAAAACTTAAACCCAATTTACACCTTATTGAGCCAATATGGAGTTTGTTAAAAGATAACTTGTTTAAGGCACCACGTTTGAATACAAGGGAATAATTAATGGCTCTGGTACTACACGAGGCAGTTTTTACGATATGCTATCATTTCTATGTACTGACTCCTTCGGGAGGCGCATTGAGGAATGTTTAAAAAATAATATTTACTACACGTATTATTGAAATTGTACACAATTATTGATTCTTTTTACAAGTTCTACTCCAAAAGTTTGAATTAATTATTATTTGTTTATCTATGTTATGAAATTCATTTAAGGTAACTTTGAATAAAGGATAATTATCTTTACATTTCGAAGGTCATTTGTTTGCTGTTATTTCGAAAAAAAACTTCTTATTTTAAAGAAAATAGATTTTAACATAAAGGTATTGTAGACAGTTTACAAATAAAAAGATGCTGCTTAATTAACTGATAATTAATACAGTATAAAAATTACCCTAAATATTTTCTTTAATATTAAAAGTTTCTATGTTCTTTTTTTCTAATATCCGGTAAAACACGAAAAAATATTTTTTAATGTTTCTATTTTATAATTATAATCAAATTTACGTGATGAAACTGTTCTTTAATTATTATTTTTTATTATTTGTTAAATATTACTTGAATATCTGTACTCTAATTATTCGTTTTGGTAATCTATAAATTTCGAGTTGAAGATGACACAGCTTCTTGGTCAGTTGTGACATCATTATTTTGCTCTTTGAACTATTACTTGATTATTATTTTCCTGGTGGAAAATCTTAATGTAGAGAAGTGTAAATGTTATGGACGCCATCAAACTGCAAGAGTGTCGTCTACTGTAAAACTGAGGCTGAATGATCTACAGTCTGTACGGGATATTGATAATTAAACGCTTGTAGCAAATAACTCTAATTAATTGCCGGTGATCTAGTCAAAGAACATTATCAAACACCTTTTTTAAACACTTTAATGCTTGCACTTGTTACAAAATGTAATATGGTTGTGTTAGGTTTATCAGAAAACAACCGACAACATTACACGAAACACCTACAAAATAAAAATTAGATTTGTGATTCAAAAACTAGAAGAATCCGAATCAAAACTTGTATCCGAATAAACAATATATCCTCCCTTTAAAGGAGAGAATAGTTGTTTTTTTCTGCAAAACATGATCCTTTAACAAATATTTGGCCTCTTTTACAACTGCTTTTTTCTTTCTCTTCATGAATAACCTTAACTTTCCACAAGTTTCCCTCCATATCATACTTTAGGATTTATGACACGAAAAAGTAAATAAAAAATTCAAAGAAATAAATTATCAATTACTATTAGATCAGATCAATATAATAATATCTTATCTTAAACTTTATCCGCTGCAGTTCAATACTATAACACTATTGAATAACTCTATAAGTTTATCATCTACAAAAGAAATGAATTAATTTCGATGACCAAATGGATATTCAAAAACGTTAAATTTAAACAGTGATTAAGATATAATTAATGTTATTACGTTAAATATTTTACTTTACTTTGTCTTTTGACTTAATGGGTTGTCGTGTCTTCTTAATAATGATTCACAAAAGTGCCACACATAATGTGAATGAAAGCCCTTCTGTAAAACAGAAAATTTATCCTTTGAAACAGAAGAGTTTCTATTTTTACAGAGTAACCAATGATCAAGAATTTTACTCGACTGACTCGATTGTGAATGTTCGCTAATCCAAGTTTTGAGATCACGATTTGTCTCTCCCATGAGATCCTCAAATCCTACATAGGTATTAAACCCGAGGCTTTTTAGGAGGTCTGAGACGCTTATGGCTTCAAAAGGAACTCCCCCGAACTGGGGATTGACATACCTAAGCTCCACCGGCGAACTGAGTTCACAACACCCCTCACCAAGATTAGAAACATTGGATCATTGCGATGCAATTGACCATTCGACTGCAGGGTCTGTACTCCCCACAGCCATGACACGCAGTTTAGATAAGTTATAGACTTGAAAGTGGATTGCAAGCCCACTGGTACTACAATATTCTGTCGGTGCAGATATCGGCTAGCTTTCAGAGATTTAGCCTAGAGACGGAATCGTACCCAATCTAGTTTCCCAGGGATACTATGTGGAAGTATGTCTGCCCAGCTTGCACAGGAATCCCTTGTCTCTCCAACGTACGAGTTTTTACACTTGTGACAAATAAATTTATAAACCAGATTAGCTTGATATCCACAAATTATTTACGATTTATTCATGAGGAAGCTTCGAACTTTCGAAGTCTATGATACCAATTTGGCACTACTAATATTCTTGCAAATACTCCTAAATGCTTTAAATCATTCAGAATATGGTATTTTGATTATTTTTTGTGCTCTCCAAAGTGTTTCTTATTAGTAATTTCTTAACCCGGGTTTGTGTAAATAATTTATCCAATCTAACTTTAATGTTGTGAACTATCTTTTTTTCTGTGTACATGCTATCCCTCCAGGGTTCTCTAAGAACATTTAAACAATGATTTGCGGTTTTAAAATTTGAAGACAAACTCCAAACTGTGTGAACTTGATTATACCCTGTATCATACATATATCTTATCTGTAAATATTTGCTCACAAAACCTTGTAATGTTGTGTAGAGACATGTCTTTGATCTTTTTCTGAATAATTATGTTCGATATTTCCAATTCATCCTAGTGACCAGAATGTTCAAAAAAGGAATTTAATATAATAAATATTAAATTAGCGGTCAATTAGGCTTAATATATAATATAAATATATATATGGTAAATAAGAAATATTTTTCTATTAATTTCTTTTGATATTATTGTGAAGAAGTCAGTGTAAGAACATTCTGAATTATTTTTCAGTTAATTTCAATTTCCGGGCTTAATTAAAATGGATATTAAGCCGAAAGAAAAATATCGATTGTCAGAAAAAAATATTTTTTTTATTTCAAAAAATATTAATTGATCTTAATTCTTTTTTATTCTTTTTTTCTTTATCAGTTTAAAGTTAATCGTTTTTATATTGCAAATTTAGGTGATAAATTTAATTGGATTTTATTTTATTTTATTTTGATTTTATATTTTTATTCATTGTCATTTTCTTTGACTTTTTTTACTTAATCCTTTTTCCACTAATGTTGTTTAAAAATTGTTGAAATTTTTACATTATTATAATATATAATCACAATATTTATAATTATATGAAAAAAGAATTTTAAAAAATAAATCTGCTTTGATATTTATACAAACAAATACCTTTTCTAATAATATTATCCTAATTTTATTTTTTAGTATCATTATTTGTATTATTTTATTAAAGCTCGAAGCCACGGATAGAGATAAAGATACTAAACTTACATATGGAATGGTAATGTCAACAAAACTTTTAAATAAAGAAACCTTCGCTGTGAAAGAATCTGGAGATGTTATCTTGATAAAGAAATTAGACGTTGAAATTCAGAAAACATACGAAATCCCAGTTTTTGCGACCGACGGAGAATTTACTGCTAATTCCATGATAAGAATCTTTGTCCGCGATGTCAACAACCATCCTCCATCTTATAATCTCAATCCTGCAACGTTGAATATAGAAGAAAACCAACCGCCTAATATTCTTGTTGGACAAGTAAATAATTATTTTTATTTTAATAAAATAAATTATTAATTATTGTATGGATGTGGTGTGTTTATTTGCGAGTTCTGAAATCGGAATTGTGATTCTCTAACCCAGTTGGAAAATTTGTGCTTTTTTGAATTGATGAAAACCGATCGTTCGAACTGAATTTACATTTTTTAAATTAATGAAAATTTAATCACCTGAAAATACTTAAAAATTAATTTCTAATATAAGCAATATTTTTCAAAAATTTAAGAAGCATGTTTACAGTTTCAATTAAAAATATTTTAGAGTTTTGAATAATTTTAAAATTAGTTGAATTATTTTTTGTATTTTTATGAAATATTTTAAAGTTAAAATAATAATAAATTTTATAGAAAAAATCAGAAATTTGTTTGAATAATTATTATTTAAAATTCAGAAACAATTCTAATTAGAATGATAACAAATGCTAAAAGAACTTCAGAGAGTTGTTATAACTCTAAATATGATATTGATAAATGTTTGCATAGTGAATGTGTCGCTGCTGTTAACAATTATTAGGTGTATAACTTAGTTTTTTGGATTTTTTTGCAGAACAGACAAGTTTATTTATATGACATATTAAGTTTTATTCTAATCAAAATATTTTCCATCGTTAATTATGACTTTCGACCACCTTTCAGGCAAATTATGAATTCCATCGAAAAAAAAGTTTTGGTCTTTTGATGCGATCCATTGTTCCAGCCATTTTTTTATATGTTCCTGGTTTCTGAAGTGCTGGTCCCGAAGAGCGCTTTGCATTGATCGGAACAGATGATAATCTGATGGGGCACAATCTGGTGAATAGGCAGGATGTGGTAGAATTTCCCATTAAAGTGCTTCCAACGTGTTTTTTACTAGTTTTGCGACATGTGGCCGAGCATTGTCATGGAGCAAAATCACTGTGCGCTGTTTGTTGGCTGGAATAGGAGGTTTTTCCTTCAATTCATCGTTCAATTTCATTAACTGTTGTTGGTAACGTTCTGCATTAACAGTTTCATTCGAATTCAGCAGCTCATAGTACAGTACACCTTTCTGATCCCACCAAATGCACACCATAACATTGCTTCCATGAATGTTTCTTTTTGCTGTTGACGTGGACGGTTCGCCGGGATGAACCCACAATTTCTTGCGTTTAGAGTTAACATAATAAATCCATTTTTCATCTCCAGTCACAATATT
>MQRK01193238.1:0-10185 GCA_001938485.1 Girardia tigrina | reverse complement strand
TTTTTGATATTCTGCTTCCTTGTAACTCTAAAATCGATGTGCATTTTGTGTAAATTTGCATATTATATAAATTATAGGAAAAAGTAATCAATATATAAAATTTCTAATTGCACATTCAGATAGAGAATCAAAATGTGCATCAAAAACATGACATCGATTTTTCATACTAGTACTTTTGAAAAATTTTAAGTATTAATTTTTACACTTTTGCACATGTGCAACTTAAAAAGCACTGTGCTAGCACATTAAAAATGTGCGGCACAATGTGCACTATCGATTAGTATTTTAAAAGTATCGATTAGCACATTTAGACACTGTGTAGCAATCGATTAGCACTTTTTTCTTCGGTTGCTAAGGAAATGGTCACGGTTTCTATGGATGCAGCAACCGTTACCATAGTTACAACCGTCTTGAATCACTGTTTCCGTTGCTAATGAAAAACGCCCTTGGTTACCGTTGCTATGGTAACCGTTGCCATGGCAACGGGCTATCCCCGGGAAAGGGGTCTTGTGTGTCGAATGCCCATTTTCCCCCTACTATTGTTAAGAACTAATAATAAAAATAATAAATAAATAATTAAAGTTGTACAATAATTAATTAAAAAGCAAAATAAATACATAAATAAATAATTAAATAAATAAACTATTTATTATATAATAAAAAATTTATTGAAAAAAATGATCATTTATATTTGATAACTCTATTAAAAAGTAATGATTGAAAATTTATTATTTCCTGATGCGGTTTAGATGGGACTCTTTCTTTTGATTTTGCGGGAAGATTTATGTACAAATAGACGTATTCATACATTCCTTCATTCATTTATTCATTAAAATTTAATCCAGACAACAAATTTAATTGAAATTGTTTACAAACAATAGAGAAAGCAGAAACAATATGATACAATTTTTCAAAACAATAAACTATTTTCATAAATAATTAAATCAAAGATTTCATTTACATAATTTTAGACGAAAATAACAAACTTTTGAGTAGAAAATAATTATCACAGTCGAACAAGAAACTTAGAAGAAAACAAATTAGATTAATATAATAAAATAAATAAACAAATAATAACAAAAAATAAACCTAATTTATTAATGCCTGGTGTAAACGTTTTAACCGCAAATCACTCCGTGAATATTGTTAATAAATATTTTAATAAATATTGTTAATAAATATTTTAATAAATATTATTAATAAATCGAATACTCAAGCGATCGAAAATCACAAATAAACTAAAACTCAGGGATAATTTCATGTAGTTAAAACACGTAGTAGAGGTACAAATAGAACTTGGTCCCAGGATTCTATTCATTTTAATATATTTATTTTTCCTAATTAGTTATATTTACGTTTATTTTTTAATTTTTTTAATTTGTTTTTAATAATTTTTACCCTAACTCACTGGAAGACCTATTATTAGGCGGTCGCTCTAGCGATTCGGTAAATTAATAAAAGAAAGTAAATGTGAAAGACAGAAGAAAAAATGGTGAAAGAATCATTAAATAATTAAAATTATATAATAATTTTATAAAATCAATAAAAGCTAATATTGGATTTTATTTGAATTTAAAATACTTACCTTGAAGTACTTTTATAAAAAATAACCATTAACTGACGTCTGTTGAAGATCGTTGTCTATTGTGGTTAAAATCAAATTCCAGCTCAAAATAAATTCGAATTAATTACTTTTCGAAGTTCAACAAAGAATCTTTATCGAATTACCCCTCAACTGGATGTAAATAAATAATCTCAGCTAAGATAAATCTCAGATTATAAATTTATATAAATTGACGTTTGAAATAGTTAGGTGACGTTTAATAATAAAAAAGCTAATTGGAATATGAATATCTTCAATGAACGTCTTTACTATTGGACACGAAATTTATGCTTCCACCAAATAAATAAAATAACACTTTTTGAATTTTAAAATATAATTACTTAATAAACGAACAACTCAGAGAAAAAAGATAAAAAATTTTGTATCAAACTAAAAAAGAAAGAGTCGTAAGAAGTATCAAGCAGTAATCACCAAACTTTCTTTTAGGTAAGATCGTGAAGTTTTTTTAATTAAATAATTTAAGTTTATGTTTTAATAATGATTAGTAAAGCACAGATTCGACTTGCATTGAATAATTGGAGAAATGATAAATCAGTGTAGAGAATGTATTGATTGTGAGGAAATGCGATTATGCATTACGGTCATTTCCACATAATATTATTGATCAGTTGAGATGTAATTTGATCAGGATTCTTTTTTGTACTTCTACAGGTAATTAATTGAAATTTATTCGGTGCTGGAATTGAATTTTAACCGCAATAGAAAATGACCCTCAACAGTCGTCAGCAGGGCCGCTGCGTGGGTAAGAGGCGCCTTTGTGCCAGATTATTTTCAGCGCCCTTCCCCGAACTGANNCCCCATGTCAAAAACTATGACTTGTTATGAATTTAATCATTAGAATATTTCCAATGAATACTTTTATTTTATAAAATAATTACAGGTTATATAATACGATAATATACAGGCATGGGTTATATACATACAATATATAATACTAAATCTAAGCAATCAATCAAATTTGCTTGTCTCAAACATATATTAAGAATTAGATTACTTTATAATTATTCATCACTCAAAAATCAAAATACTTTTTACATATTTAATCTCTAATTAATATTTGTCACTTTTTCTTTTTTATAATTTATGGCGCCTTTTTCACTCGGCGCCCTTGTGCGGGGCACAATATGAACAATCGTACGCGGCGGCCCTGGTCGTCAGTTAATGATTGTTTTTTTATAAAAGTACTTTAAATTCAAATAAAATCCAATATTAATGTTTTATTGATTTTAAAAAATTATTATATAATTTTTATTAAATAATAATTCTTTCATAATTTTCTTCTTTCACATTTAGTTTCTTCTTTCATTAATTTACCGAATAACTGGAGCGACCACCTAATAATGTCTTCCAGTGAGTGAGTGTAAAAATCATTAACAACAAATAAAAATATAAAATAAATAAACATATAAATAACTAATTAGGCAAAAGAAATATTTGATAAAAAATAGAATGTTGGGATCATATTCTAAACGTACCTCTATACTGCCCCCCTTTTCTAAGTGGATCGTTGGGGTAATAATAATAGTTTATTCTTGATTTGATTTTTTTAATTAGACCTTCATCAGGTGAGTTGAGATTTAATTTACACCTTAAAGAAAAGAGACCAAAACATTGTAGATCTCTCTTTCGAGGAATATTTACTTTTGGCCCCTTATTAAAAATTGTTATAATGAAAAAAATAGTTCAAAAATAAATTTTGTGTGGTAAAATGTATAATTTTAATTTTGGGGCTAAATTATTCCAGTGATGTTAGTAAATATAATATTAATCAAAATCAGTTAATTTAAATAAATAAACAATTTAATTCTTAAATAAATTTTAATTAAAAAGCAATTAAAAAAATATTACGTAATTAATGATTTAATTAATCTGTATTTTACAAACGAATGATTTAACACAAATTCTTTTTATTTCTAAGATGTTTTTTATTAATTTTGTAATTGTTTTTTTTATAAAACTAAATTATATGAGTAATAAATTATTTTTAATGATTTACGTAAATAAATTTTTGTTTGCTATTGAAATGAGTAACGGATTTGTTTGATTATTCAGCACGATTTCGAATAAATAAATAAATAAATAATTATTTTTAAATTACTTCAACTTTTATTTTTCATTGTCAATGTAGACGAAAAATATTCTCATATTATATAAAATAATTAATTATTTAAAGATTGATTTTTAATGATATTTTTTTCCTTTAGAAATAAATGGAAAGAGAGAAATTTAATTACGAAATATCATTTAGAATAATTCTTAAATACGAAAAAGGATTTTGATTGATTTTTTTAATTAGCAATAAATTTGTCTTATATTTATACAAATAATATTTTCTTTAGCTTTAAAATTAATGAAAAACAAAGAAGAAAAATTAGAAATTAAGTAAAAAATTTATCATTAAGTATAAATCTTTTAACAAAATAAATTAAGAAAAAAATTATTATTTTTTTTAATTTCTTTAAATTATTTTATAAATCATAAAATTCCTTCTTAATAAAAAACATCTTCAATCCGTAGCAAACTTTTAAAAACGAGCTGACAAATAATCAACAAAAATGAGTATGTTATTAATATTTGCAAATTCGCTTATATTTATACTTACAAAAAATATAGAAATACGTTGATATATAAATTATTGTTAATTATTTAACAGAAGGAATTAAAGAACGAAGTCAAGAAAATGAATTAGAGCTGTACCGGGTATGCCTTTTATCCGAGTACCGAGAACCGAGCATTTGAAGTAATTTCCTACCGAATCGAGTGCCGATACCGAGTATTTTAATTGGTGTCGAGTTTTTGAATAATTTAAATTTCCACAAATTTCTAATACTGAATAATTTATATATTAAATATTGTGTCCCAATTTGGTTAATCCATTCAGAGTCTTGGACATATCACTGTTTATTGTTTAATTTTAATGAACCGTTTTGTTGTTTTTAGATCACCGATTATTATGCTTCATCAAAAAGTGAAAATATCTAATTATTCCAGAATTCATTTATATTGCATATTGACTAGTGACTAATGATATAAATAAAAACGAGTTTGAATTGGAATTTAAACTGTCAACGATAAAAGTATCACCATTAAACATTTAAAATTCAGAACTGTTACCGTTTATGCAGTGAGTGTAAACAGTTAAACAAATATTAAAACATAAAGCGATGCATGCTAGAACAACTTGCTGTATAATCTTTGTTGTAACTTTTTACAATCGCTGCAAGTAACAGGAACGCAGGGTAAATAAACACCTGAGTGATAATATGAATATTTTGATAGCATGGTTTGAGTTGTTTTTTTTCAATTAATAATTTTTATATTATTAAAAATATTTTGATTTCTTTATGTATTCTGCTTCGGAGGGAATATTGTTCCGAGTTGCCGATAATTGCTAAGTATGCTATATCGGCCGAGACAGAGTAGTAGAGCCTATACTCGGTACAAATCTAAAATGAATATCACAATAAGGTGTCAATTGTAGAAAATAACAAAGATAAATATAGCTACTTTTTTCACCAAATCATAATGGGCTTTCAACAGTTTCACAATCTTGATCAGTTAAATATGTAATTCTGGCATTGAATCAGAGCGATTTGTTTGACTTTTGGTGAATCGAGTTAATAAATTTGGACTTCCTCTTCTTGATAATGTATAACAGCAATAGACTTTTTTGGGAGTTCGTGAGAATTGTTTCAGAGGATTGAGTACCAAAAATTGCGTTTGAGAAAAAAAGAGGAATTCAATACAACAATAGTGGACTGATAAAGTTTAATTTAAATTTGATACACGTAATTAATTTTTGTATTGATTTTAAATTCTAATTATTTGCAATTTAACCCTTCGTAACTCAATATCTTAAAAAAACATCATCTTAAAATTAAAAAAAACATCTTAAAATTCATCATCTTACCACCAACGCCACCTGCAGGTACTAATAAATCACCGATGTTGTGTAGATCGGTGTGTAACAGATATGCAACAGTGATTTAAAATGTGATATGTTAATAGTTAGAGATCGTGTAAGAGTTACAACGGTTTGTTACAGAAGTGTCACACCATGTTACGAAGGGTTAAATTCAAATTATTATATCCCTTGTGATAGTAAATTCGCTTTGGGATTTTTTGATAAAGAACGAAGTGCGGGATTTAACAGAATATGAACAGTTTGATAAAATAAAAATTTTCACTAAAAAAGAATGCTATCAAGCTTTGTAAATAATCAAAGATTTGATGTTAATGGAGTTCTTGAATTAAATGAAAAAAGCAAGACCTTGAATAAAGATGAAAAACAATATAGTTTAGGTAATTAGGTGATTAAAATAACTGTTTTTGAAAAACTTTCTTTTTTTGGTCTCTGTTGTTGGTCTTTCATTGTTAGAAGTGTCATTGGGGACTTATTTAATTTCCTCTTCATCCAACATAATTTCTAAAAAAACGTTTAAATTTCCAAAATGTATTTTATCACAATATTTCTGCATATTCAAACAATTTTTAAGAGATTTTTGTGATTTTTAATTTAGCCGTATTTTATAAATAAATGATATATGATTTAATATTAAAATATTGAAAATTTATTAATAGAAATTAACATATCTACTTTTAACCTTAAAACTCTTACACGCACAATTCTTAATATTCACCACATTTTTGGAGTCCCATTTTTGGTGAATATGGAGACTTTACTGTATTATAATATGTATTTTATTTATATAAAATTCATTATTGCTTCGGCAACTTTCCCGTCTGCGACTACATAATATGAAGTCTACCGCGCGAGACTGACCAAAAGACTGAAGCAACATGAGCATATTTAGGTGGTTTTTAACACAAACCTGAAAGGAGACCCAAACGTGAATACGAAAATCTGATTCAATATAATTATTTTGCAATTATGAATCCTACAAAAAGGTATAGCAGGATATTTATATGTTAATTTTGCACCCGTTAACGTTTCTTGTGGTTCTTCTAGGATCATTTTCGATACCAAATAAAATAATTGTGTCGGATTTCTTGCTCTTTGTCTCAAGCCATTATCAAAATATTCAAAAACATTATGTTTTTCGATTTTCTTGAGTTTTCATGTTAAAATATAAATATAATAATAAAATCATGAAAGAAAAACTTAAAAGATTTTTTTATTTTTTTAAGTGAGTAAACAGTTCTTACATTCCAATGAACTAATAATAAGTAAAAAGAATGTAAGAATTACAAATATAAATGTTTGACTGTTCGAAACGCTAAACTGAATACTTTATATATTCAACATTCTTGTCTCTGTCTTTTTTAGCTTTTCAAGTCGTCATGATGGTTTCAACTTATTTCAATAAAGTAGATCTGTTTTCCTAGAAGGTTTTAGATCAAGGCCCACCTTTCTAGGATTGCCGTTCACGAGAAATTCGATAAAGACCACAGAAACACAGTAAATATCTTGTATTTTCCACACTTTCAAAATTCAATAACTTGCCATCCCAAGATCTGATCTCCAAATAAAAAGCCTTTTTAAGTCGCTTTAAGCTCTCAATCAGATTAAAATAAAATAAAAATATATGACACATTAACAATACAAATAAAGTTTCTAAAGATGATCGAAGATTGTGATCGAAACTTGTCCAAAGTTGGTTTTGTAAAAATGCTTTATATATTTTTTTTCAAAAGTTTCATAAAAAAATGTGTTATTTTTCTTAAAGAAAATCTTTAAAAATATTTAAAAATAGCCTAATTGTGGCAATTTAATGCCATATCCAGTAGCGAACAAATTATCCTGTTTATAAGACGAACTTGGCCTTCACTTATCATTTCTATTCTTTTAGGTCTGCCATATAAGCCGAGTACAAGAATCTTTAAAGAATGAAGGACTCTCATCCTCTTATCTACAAAGGTATTTTGATGCAATTTCGTTGGTGTTGAAAGCGTAAACTTTGTTTATAATAAATATAAAATTTTTTAAGATATTGATTTGTCTTTACGAAATAAATGAATCAGAATCAACAATTATCAAACCAAATATCTACAACCATCGACTAGATTTGAGTGTTGTATTTGTCGGGGTCCAATTTCATGACCGATTTTTAAAAATATTATGATATTTTTATTAAATAACAAATTAGGTTGACTAGGTTTTACGTTTAAGTATCTGATGAGTATAAAGTCTAATACTTGAAAAATTGATTAATTCAATTACATATTCTCTGCCGATGAACCACTTCAAAATTTAAAATTATTTAATTCGAAAACTTAATACTTAAAAAGATGTTGACGGATAAATTGAGACCAGGTTAAACTTTGTAGCATAAGATCGAAAATATTGCTATGAAAAATGTTAACTTTTCCTATTCGAATAAAAACAATAAAATAATATAATATAATATAATTTAATATTGTGAGGAATATTTATAAATGTTAGACATTTTTATTGTTGTGTTTTTAGGGTGGTGGTTCTGCTAGCACGATAGCTGATTTATATTTTTATTATTTATTCTTTAAAAATAATATAATCACAATTTTAAATTAAAAATGTTTGTTAACTTTAACAAATTTTGAAAAAAATTTAATTAATTGATATTTATTTTTAACAATATACATACAACATGAGTGAGATGAAACAAGATAGATGGGATGAAGGAAAAGATTGCTGAGTCAGTAACAATAAATTACCGTATTTTCATAAGGATACAACCCTCATGTTATTTTATAAACTTTTATTATAAAAGAATTGGGGGTCTTATACTCACATTGTGATTAAATTGCTTAAGAACCAAGTACTCAATGTAGTTGTACGTATTTTAGAAGTATGTTATATTTTTCAGTATTTGTAGGGAGTCTTAAACTTTCAGTTTAATTGTGTACAATAATAATGGGGAGCTTGGGCATGTGGGAATATTTATGGCATTTATTTAGCTGAACTAAAATATTCGTAAATATTAATCAAAACAAAAGATTTCACATTATGACCTCTGATTATCCTGTTGTATTAGTTATGTATGGTGATTAATGTATAATGTATTAAATGCATGTTTGATAACTTTATTGCTTACATTACTTAAAAGCCTCCCCCGACTGTTACGGATAACTGTGTATTACAAATAATACTCAGCATTGACGCACAGGGTAATGAATCATAGACACTGTATCGGGTAGAAACCATTTGACAAATGCAAAGTTTTCTCATCCTCTCACACGGCTTCAGATGCAAGAGTGCGAGCTTTCAATGCATGGGCACGCTTCAGCTTCCCTCTGAGAAATGACCAGTCGTATTCCTTCCCGGGGCGATTATCTTTGAATATGAAATGCCAGTATCTGTCGGTGTAACTGATGAGGACTATGCAAGAGTAATCCCTAGTGTAGTGATGAATTTTCGGCCGGATAATATAACGGGTAAGGGAATGTTTCATTGCCCATTTCCCCGTTGCACTAAGTACGTTTATACAGCCAGATGTCACCAGAATCACGGAACGAAGGAACATTACTTAAAGATAAATTACACAACTATCACACAAAACCGTTCAAAATTTTGCAAAAAAAAATTTTTAAAACATGAAAAGAAACATTCTAAGATCGTAAAACCTTTCACAAATGACTCAACAAGTACAGCAATTACAGTCACTTTTGTTACAAATATCCACTGATAAATTTAAACCTTAAACATCATGTTTTACAGGCTTCGAGTACTAAATTTTATGAGATCATGGAAATTCCTGAATATTTCTTTTCAAAAACATGAGTTTTTGTTTGGTTTTGTTAATTTCCCGATTTATCCATAGCGGACTTCTTCGTTGTGTTTGTGACATATAATCCTTAAATATTCTTACCTACGTCAAGAGTAAAAGACAATAGCACAATGAGTTCCAAAAACATGCTTCATTAAATGATTGAAAATTAAAATAAACGAATTTGGCTCAGCACCAATGAAGAAGTAAAGTGTTTCCAACATAGTATATCAATAAATATGTATTTACATAAATGATTATCAAGTGAAACAACCTTTCTTTTATTTCATTTGTCTTGTTACTGCTGACTCACCCCGTATATATCGTTTTGAGTAAGGCTCAATAGCAACTTAGATAAAAAAACGCCATTGTTTTAATCTTAAAGTAATATTTACTACAAATAAATTATGGAGATACTTTAGCAATAAATCATGAACTCCTTTCAGTGTACAAGATAATTTAGTTTATCAGTTTAAATGTCACAAGTGTGAATCATTGTACATTAGAGAAACACGTCTTTATCTCCGTATAGAAAAGCAGAACACACTAAAATGAGTAGAAACGGTTCCGTTCTTGATCAAATACAGTTGGCGTGATCGTGAAACAAATAAATTATGAAAAAGAATTCAAAGTGTTGAGTAAAAATTTAAAAAAAAAGTTTTTTAAAAAATGTGGAAATTATTTATGGTGTAACAGTCAGAAAACCATTTAAATGACTTGTAATTTTGTTTAAATATTCATTTTAACTTATGATGCCTGTAAAGGCGAAACTAGTTTTACGAAATAAAATTATTGATAAATGGCGTTTTGGTTTTCTTATATAAATATATATATATATATATATATATATATATA
>MQRK01193197.1:698-13004 GCA_001938485.1 Girardia tigrina | reverse complement strand
ATTGAAAGACAATATCTGAATTTTTTATCGTTTTTTAATCTTTTATATCCGTTTATAATTGTTACATTATAAAAATAAGTTATCTGGTTTAAAAAAAATAAATATGATTAATATATAAAGGGTGGGCCAAAAGTATCCACACAATTTATTCTGTTTAAATTTTTTTTCAGGTTTACTTTTGTTTAAAATTTTTTAAATTATTTTATTCCACGGGCCTTGAATTTTCATCATGCCAAGATACACAACGGAGCAAAGAAGATTTATGATCTAATCTTCAATAAAATTCAATAATTCAATTATTTCTGTTCAGCGCGAATTTCAAAAGCGTTATAAAACTAAAAATGTTCCAGAGAGAAGAACAATTTTAAATATTTTAAATAAATTTTTGACTTCTGGATTTGTGATAGATTTGCGAAGATTTGGGCGTCCTAAGATTGTGAGATCCGAAGAAAATATCCAACGCGTAAAAGAAAATGTTCAATTCAAACCAAGATTATNGACAAGAAAACGTTCGAGTCATCTGAATATTTCGAGGACATTTCTTACGCGAATTTTAAAAATTGATCTAAAAATGAAAGCCTACAAAATTCAGATCTGCCAAAAACTTCAACCGAATGATTTTCAGAAACGAGTTCATTATTCTGTCAGAATTCTGCAAATGGTGGTCGAAATTACAGATTTCATTGACAAAATGATAATGACTGATGAGGTTCACTTTAGGATGGACGGGTATATAAATAAGCAAAATTAGAGGTTCTGGAGTTCAGAAAATCCCATGGAGGTTATTGAACGAACTTCAAATCCCCAAAAATGCACAGTGTGGTGCAGTATTACTTCTGAAGCAATAATTGGGCCTTATTTTTTTGAAGATACTGATGGTCACCAAATCAATGTGAATGGAATAAGATATCGTCAAATGATCAGAGAGATTGTTTTACTATTCATCGAAAATAAACCGGATATATGGTTCCAACAGGACGGGCCACGTGTCACACTGCAAATGAGACTATGAATTTGCTAAGAGATAATTTTGGTGACAGAATTATTTCAAGACGTGGTAACATTGAGTGGCCTCCAAGATCTCCAGATCTTAACGCACCTGATTTCTTCTTATGGGGTTATCTAAAAGACTGTGTATACAAAAGAAACCCAAGTTCAATATCAGATCTAAAGAAAATTATAACCGAGGAAATAAGATCGATTAAGCCATCAGTTTTAAACAGGGTAATGGAAACTACCAGAGAAAGATGTAGAATTTGTCAATCGGGAAATGTAAAACACCTAAATAAAACACCTTATCTTTAAAAGATAAATTAATAAAATATAACTTTTAAAGTTTATTTTTGTTTTATTTTTTGTTAAATTTAATAAAAGGAAAAGAAACTATAGGTTAAATAAATTGTGTAGTTACTTTTGACCCACCCTTTATAACAATGTTTATTAATGTCTTTGATTCACATGAGCGACAGTTCCGTAAATTATTATTGAGACACTACAGTCCATTAATGAACATTCAAAAGGGACAAATTAAAGCCATTTTTTAATTAAATTTAAAAAACATGTTGCCATTAATTTAATAATTCAATATAATAATTCAATAATATCTTAAATAATTTAGATAAATAAAAAAATAATTTCCTTAAAATGGAAAGCAAAGTTCCGAAATATGTTTTCGTGGTTTTTTACATACTTTACATTTTGATGAAATCTCCTGCATTTTTAATATCATCCCTATATCTAATTATTTATATTAAGAACACCAACTTGAGTTTTCATATTTTTATTTACACAACAATTTTGATTGTCCTTAAGACAATCTTTGTCAAAGCTTTCGTATAAGAGCATTCTAACTAAATTAATTATTGGCTTAATTCTTATTATTTTTTAGCAAATGGAGAAATAAATAATTAATTAAAATATTTACTCAAAACTTATCGGATAAAAATGAAAATTAATTATTTAAAAATATTAATTTGATTTATTTATTAAAAATTGTAAAAATAATTAACTTATTTAAAATTTTACAATTATTTTAAATTGAAAAAAATAAATTTAAACATTGTATATTTTTAGATAATAAGAATTAAAATATTAATCATCCATCTAGGTAGGAGAGACAAATTCCAAATCAACATACAACATTCAAACACAAAACATCAAACATTCAAAATATTCCTCACAATTTATGCACGACTTTTCTTTTAAAACTAAATTTGTTAATCAAAGATAAATAAAGTTAATGTCTTAAGACTATTAAGTACAAATTTTTCATGTGATATGCAACATGTGAAACCATATAATCTAACCAGAATATTTAACAAAAATATTGCTCCGTCTACCTTTAAATGTCAACTTCATCAAGAGTTAAAAGAAATTAAAGAAAAAGAAGAGATGTACACTCACATGCAATATCCAACTGATGAACATATCATGGAGGTTAAATTTATATAGTAATGCTGGTGAAGTTTTCGAAAGAAAAGGAAAGAAAATTAAAGACGTATGCTAAAAAGAAGAGATTATATAATTATATATTATTAATTATAGTTGGAAATATTATTAGATACTATTTTGAATTAGATATCCCAAGGGATATAATATATTTCACTGCAGTTTTGGAGAAATGGACTTGTCGCACTATATATTGAAAGCAAATTTCGATGTTACGTCTTGAATTGTATTAATAAAATCCATTCTGGAATTGTACAATCGCGGTTGATGCTTGGAATATGATGTTGTTACTTTGTACGAACGACAAAGTAATCTTGTATTTTTAAATTTTGTATTAAATAATTATTTAATTTTAAAAATGGGCCCAGCACTACAAATCATCCGAGCTCCAAACATTCCTTTACACTTCTATTACTACCGTCCGTATACAGGGCAACTTGGCGATCAGGCGGAACAAGACATAATACATATTTTTAACAGAATGATTTATGATTTAGAAGAAACATTATTTACATTTACAAAAAGCAAAAATAAAACCGAATTAATATTAATAATAAAGTTGAGAAAAACTTTTTGATTTCTCTGTATAATTAATATAAATTGAAATTATTTATATTTTAGACATACAAAATCAGTTTAAAATTCATTCTATTTCAATCGATGCAACAGAGATTAGTATTATTAACTCTTTAAATCAATCAATTATTCACCTTGATCGAAAACTCTCTGTAGTATTCGTAATCGAGGTATAAATCAAACGATAATTTCGCGATTATTTTATATTTCTCATAATCGGTTCGAATGTCTTCTTTATTCAATTTATCTTTATCGATCATATTTAATACACGACTCAAATCGATATTGAATGAGGTGCATATTTTCTATTGAATGCGTCACATAAATGTTCAAACAATACTCAGAAAAGTTACTCGAGTTTCCTCCAGTTTGACTTTTATTATATCTTTCTCTTCGTCGGCTTTAATCTAATTAAATTGATATTAAATTCCCTTTCATCAATCAATATCACCGACCATTTTACCAATAATATCGATACCGCTCATCTTCACCTGTTATTTGTTATCAATTGAAAATTAAATCTTTAATTTGAAAATTAACTTTAGATAAACAAATCGAATTTAATTTTTTTTGGAAAAAGTAGTTTGTGAAAATGTTTTTTGTATGTTTCATAAAGTAATGATGATGATTAATTAATAAATATATTTTTGAAAAAAATGATCGAAAAAATTAAGTGGCATAATTTAAATAAAGAGTGTTCCATAAAGTACGCAGTTTTTAAAAATGCGATAAATCAGCTAAAATCGAAACAAAATCCACAAATTTTATTAAATTTAATTCAACATATACTTCGATTAAAAATGATATCGAGCACATCTCTACCTCCCTTTTTCTGTAGACAGTCATCTGATCGATGTAATTAACGATTATTCTTTCGCAGACGTCCAGTCGATTTCTCTGATTACCCGTTGAATTTACCTTTGAAGTTAGTGATCATTTTAATTATCACGGTTACCAGTTACAGTAACTGAATTTCCATCATCATCTTTAAAAAAAAGGGACATATCACCCCTCATGCTAAAAATTCACACCTGGCTGTGGCTCGTAAGTCATGTGTTATATTTTATATTATTATTTTAATTTTATTATTTTTTTCTTTACTGTGAGAGTTCTCATAATCGACTCTCATTGCTTTTCTTTAATAAACATTTTACTATTCTTTCCTCATTTACTTTCATTTTACTATTTTTTAACAAATAATTTTCAGTCATCTTTTTTGAATCATTTTTTTTAATTTGGTATTACTCTCATTTATTTCTAAATTTATTGATTTATAAATCAAATATTTGGTGTAAGCTTTTTAATTTGTTTTTCAAAAAAGTGGGGGGAGGTATAATATCCATTCCCAAACTTTTGTATGATGAATATTAACAAATCCAACAATAAATGCTTTAATACGGTTTCAGAATGATACATCGGAATCGATTCATTATATAAGAATTCGAAAACAAATTTATCTTGCCGACAGTATCGGATCACGATTTGGCCGGAAGTAAGGAAATAATAAAAGTCAAAGAAGTAACGGTTTTTTAAACCGATATAAAAAATTTATATATTAAATAAAATTTGCAGATTCTTTTTTTGTTAATAATATATATATGAATTTCAATATATATATAAATATTTATAAATATTAATATTGATTTTAATTCATTTCTGTCTCTTTTTATAAATTAAATTGAATTAAGTTATCCAATTAAATTTAATCAATTCTTGATTCAGTATTTGACTCAATTCGTGAAAAATCTAATAATATTAAAATCTTTTAATATTAATTAAAAAAAATATTGATTGTGTAATAGTCAATGTACCATATAAATGACTTGTAATTTGAAATTTACTTCACAACTGATGATGCCGTAATGGCGGAACATGTTTCGAGAAATAAAACAACTTTTAAAATGGCGTTTGTTATTCATTTTTTACAAATAAATTGCCATTAAATCTTAATGTTATATATATATATATATATTCATTATCAAGATCGTGCTGTTGATTCAATTCGACTTAAAAATAGTTATTATTTTCAGTATCAACTTCATATTATTGATTTAATTAGAGTCTCAAGTTTTCTTTGGTCAATTGACATTCATCGGCTCCTTTATATATGTATTCGGTTTCTATTATCTTCTTTATTATGTATAATTTCTTTTCTTTTCTATTAACCAAACAAATTATTTTTATACGAATATCATTTACCATCCCTCTTCTAACATAGGCAAATGTTCGTATCGTACCCGATTAGGTTCATCTGGCACAATGATTTATCAGCGAACAAAATCAAATACCTCTCGAGTTCCTCGTAAACTACTTTTTATAAATATTCATCTATCTCCTGTCTGGAAGAACAAATCTCTATTGGTGTCCTGTTGCTTTAAATTCTGTTCATTACTTAAATTTCTATTGAATAATCTTTAAAATATTTTAAAAAAATATAAATAAACTTAAAAACATAAATGTCCATCAATTATTCAACATTAATATTAATGGTTTAACAATGACAACAAAAAACGTTGAGGTTGATGGAGGTTTGATTATAAGACTTTCTCATCGACAGGAAAATTGAAGGTGTTTTATAGAGAACGATTTCTTTCGACTACCAGATCATCAATATACTGGGTAGGCACTAGACGTGGACGCGTTTTAAAATTTTCTAAACGTTTAAACGGTCTTCGTTTAGCAAATTAAACGTTTCTTTATTAAAACAGTATGTATCATATACTTCTTTCCAACAATATAATTCGCAAACTGCGATAGGGGTATCTTCCAACACTCAATCATTACACACACAATCACATACACCAACATTTTTTACTTTTTAATGAAGGACACTGATCACATCTCCTTGTGATCATGCATCCTCATTTTCCTGGTCTTGGTCATGCATGTCTATAATCTGTAAACATTACTTGTCTAGAGTTTCCTTCATTTGGTCTTGTTTCAAATTTTTGATTGCTGATGAAGTCATGACGATCTTCATCCATCTGTTATTCAAATTCAAAGAAGACAAATGCATTGGTTGGAAAATGTCGAAAGAAAGAATCACAATTCTAATATGTAGCAACATAACCGACAATAATTTGCTGGTAACTGCAAGTCACTGTACATTAATTTTTTTTATTCGGTATTATTCACGTAATAATTTAATTGTTTGCTGTTCTATGAAGTGGTGATACACTAATGCAGTGGTTTCCAACCTGTGAAGCGCGTCCCCAAGGGACACGAGACTGTTGCAAGGGGGCATGCAGCTGTTTCCAAAATATCATTTTTGAATACAAGCAAAAAAAATCGAATAGGTGTCACAAAAAATGAATCAACAATTTTTTTAAAGTGGGGCGCCGGTACAAAAAGGCTAGAAACCACTGCACTAATTTATAATACAACAAATTGAATAATAAATTTGAAATTTCGTCAAATGAGGGTGGTTAAATATAATAAAATTAATATTTTATGTCGCTAACGGATTCTGTGGCTAATGATCAAAAAAATTATATTTAAAATAAATATTTTTTATAAAATATCTAGATGGTAATTTAACACGAATAATCAATCGATTTTTTAAAGATTTTGTTTATTGTGATTATATTCCTCAATAATCTGGAACTTATATAATTTTTTAATTTTGAATTGGTAAATATATAGATAAATTAGTATTTAAATACATTGTTAAATGAATAAGTTTGCAAAATTTCATGTCACAGGCTATAAAAATTGCGCCAAATAATTACTGTATAACAGACCAAATGAGCTAAGGTACATAAAACGCGGTAAATAAATATTTGTTATTTGAAAATTTAAGATAAATAATTTACTGGAATTGATATTTTGTCTAAATATGTCGCCTACTAGGCACTATGAGCACGTGCCGGTAACTACCAACTGATCAGCTGTCTTCAATTCTCTTTCAAGATCTTTTTCTTATTCGCTGCCAGATCGTTAATTATCACGTGAGACACTAAGAGTACATGCCTGTAACTATCAACTGATCAGCTTCCAGTCATATATTTTCGCATATGTCCAATTTATATCTATACTCAATCAACCTCAAAAAATTAAAATTAAAAACTCACAAAAACTGAAGATTGAAAAACTTTTTTAATTTCAAATCAACAACTTGACAAAAACTTTCTGAACAAATAACAAATTCAAACTAATTTATAGTAATTAGTTTTTCCACAATTTCCACATTAAATTCAAGATCGCTGGACTTTGTGTCAACAGTCTCGGAAGGCACTATGAGCCCCTGCCGTTTTCTATCGACAACAAGGTATAAATCAATCAAGTAAGTTTTAAAATCAAAATAAAAATGATCATATTTTTGATGTCAGATTGACAAGGATCAACGATAAGATCGGTCAAGTAAGTTTTCTTATAACTAAATAAATAATCATTGTTTTTTTGTAATTTCAGATTCCAAAGGTCAGAGCATTGAAGTAAGTTTTTTTCAATCAATTAATCTTAATAATTATATTTGTATTTCAGATTAAAGTCAAAAATCAATTAAGGTTAGTTTTAATTAATTACTATTATATTTATTTAAATCATTTTATTTTATTTCAGATCCCGAAAATTTTTTCATCAGCCTTAGTGCCCCCATAATGAATTGGAAAACAGAAAGCTTGATAAAGAAAGACTGAATCTGAAATTAATCCAATATTGAAAGTACAAAATATATAATTACATATTTTAATAATTGTCTTTTTTATATTTAAAATTCTCTAGTGCAAGTACAAAATAGTTCACTAACTATTCAAAATCTAAAATCAAATTAATAGTAAAAAGTCTAAATTCTTAATTGTAACTTGTAAAAAGTTTAATTGCTGAAACTTGTAAATAATAAATATATTTTTTATAAAGAAACAGTCATTTAGGTTTCATTTTCGATTTTGTTGGGTATTTGATAAAATTGAACTTTTAACTCTCTTTGAGTTTTCTAATGTCGACCAGAAATTTGTCTTTGAGTTCACAAGGTTCTTCCAACTATCTGAATGCCTTAAACAAGTACTCCTCGCTTGAGGTTCAGTAAATCTTCCTCTCTTGAAGATCGTCAACAAAATTAATCTCGAAAGAGATTCTTTAAAATTGTCATATCAGATATTTTCGCAAGAGATTTTAACAATTAACTTCTCGTTAAAATAAATAACAGACGACCAAATCTAGAAAACTTTATTGAGTAAATAAAATTGGCGAATATTCACAGTGGAAGGATATAAAAATGGAGAATCTCGTCTATTTTGCTATACTCTTTCCTTTATTTGATTTAAAAATATGTTTCCCTCTTATGCGTGCCCCTAAATTCGAATTTTTATTTTATGATTTTTTAATGAAGTTTTATTCTTTCTTTTTTTATGTAAATTTGTACGGGTATTTATACCCGATTTTTATAAAAAATGTATTAATTAAAAAAAATTTTATTAAAAATTAAAAAATTATTTTTTATAAAATTATATTATTATTATTTTTTAAAAAGTTAATTACTTTCCCATTTTTAGGAATTTGGGTAAAACATGACAGATGCATGTGCATCTGTCATGTTCATTTTTTAATTATGGTGCGAATGCACCCAATTAACTAAAAGTTTCGGTGCGCTTGCACCCATTAAAACATAATGGCAAAAATGCCATTACCAAATTCTGATGGAAAATTTCCATCACTTTTATCCCTTTCCAATTTCAAAACGTGAGTTCCCCTTTTAATTAATAAATTAATATTTTAATAATAACAACCATAACAATATTTTTAATAATACTAATACTAATAATATTAATGTAATAACTAAAATCGTTTAATAATAATAATACTGATAATATAATAATAGTATTAATAAGGATAATGTTAATAATAGTAATAATAATAATATTAATTATAGTAATATTGATAATAAAAAATGATGATAACAAATAATAACAATAATAATAAAAATAAAGATAATAATAAAAATAATAAAATACTGATAACAATATCAATATAATAATATGAATAATTGAATTATGATGATGATAGTAATGATTATATAAATAATTAATAATAAATGATAATAATACTAATAATAATACTAACAATAATAACAATAATAAAATATAATAATGATGATAAAGTAATTTTTAATTTTTTTGACAATATTAATAGTAATAAATTATAATTGTATTAATAAAATAATAGTTACGCCCATGACAACCTTTTCATCCAAATCAGGAGCTCCCCCATAATGAATGGGTCCCTGAGGAAGAAGGAAAAATTCGACTAAAGGGAAATATAATAATTATAATAATTTATATTAATCATAAAAATCATTATAATAATAATTAATTATAAAATGATATTAATTTTAAATAATTAAAGATAATAATATTTGGAGCGGAGAATTGCTGATTTGACCGAACATTTTTGCCAGTTTCAGGAATTCATAAATAAAATATATAATTAAATTAATAAATTATTAAATTAAAATAATTAAATAAATTAATTAAATAAAATAAATAATTAAAAATGATTAAATAATGAGAATTGAGTTCTCTTATCTCGATAACCCTGGCACATTGATTTCATTATCGGGCGTTTTTTAGGTTTGCTAATTTGAAATTGCTTAAAAATTTAATAGCACTCTGTAACGATTTAATCTAATTTTCAGTAGTTGCGTTTGCCTTTTACTTTTGCTGTTTCATCAATTAAACCATTCCCATTAAATCTTTAATACACAACGTCAAATTATGTAATCACAAATTTCGTTGGAGTATTATAACAAATGGTGAGCCTTTTATGATGAATCTTTTCTCTGGCAATGTAAGTGTGTTTGTGTTTGTGTGTATGAATGTGATATGTATTGTGTGTAAGGAATGTATGAAATGTAAATAATTGATTGGACGAATGTGTATTTTTTATGCGTGTGTTAATTTTGTGAATTGTTATCACAATTTTTAAATCAATTTTCAAAAGGTTCAAAAAAATGTGTATAGATAAATCAATTTCAATTTCCAATTTCTTTTAAATAAAAGTTTCAAATAAAAAGAAAATAAATTGACAAATATAATAAAAATGTGGGAAAATTTCGAACATGAAGTTAAAGGCCAATATAAAGATGAACAACTGAAAGTCATTTGTTCAGCCAATTTAAAATTGGTGCCTGAATTCATCATAACATCGATAAAGAGTGCGCTATCACTCGAAGTTTTCCCGGCAGATAAAGATGCGTGTCATCATTTTCTCAGTTAGGATATCGCCACATTTGAATTGCGTAAACGAGATGGGATTCCGCTGAATATTTTGTTCAATAAAATGAAAAGCACTTTTCAACCGACATGCACAATGAAAAACAATTCTTCTCTTTCTAAAATATCACGGAGACACGGCTTCCTGTCCAAATTATGGTGGCCAAGATGGGGCTTCTGCCCGAAAAATTTAAATTCAAGGGGCCGTGCCACCATAAATTTGACTGATGTTCCGTTATATATATGCATAGAATTGGATGAAAAGAAACAAAGCAACTGTGAAGAAGTGCTGCAAATCTTGGACAATTCATTCGGATTAACCAGACGATCTGCGTACAGCCAACTGATTAATTTGAAATATTACCAAGGACAAACTATTGACGATTACGTATCCCAAGTAAAGATATTGGCATCAAAAGTCGATTATCTGACTAAGGCAGTCTTTTTGGATTTCCATTCGAGTTGCAATTGAATTTAGAGCTGTCCGGCGATCATGATTTAACAGAAATGGTTGAATATAGTCAGTTAGATAGAATAGATTTGTTTTTCGTTGTTAAAGTAATCATAAATATCGTAAGTTTTTTCATCATTTTTCAATCCTAATTATCGTTGTCTCTGAATTTTTAATAATTATTATTCGAACAAATTTCAAAATTTTTTCAATAACATTAATTATTATTTTAAATTTAAAATATTTCATAAAATTATAAAACTAATTTAAAATTATCCGAAAGACTAAAATGTCTTTAATTAAAACATTAAGCATATTTATTTCAAATTTTGAAAAAGATTACTTGCATAAGAAATTACCCCAAATTATTTTTTTTTTAATTTAAAATGTCATCAGATTAAAATATTCTTAACTTGAAAATATGTGCGAAAAAACTGTTACCGCAACATACAATTATAAAATCATATCATAAAATTATTTTTAACAATTTTAATAATTGTTATTTCTGCACAAATTCAATTAACGGAAAAAAGCTTGTCAAATGAAAATAATCATAAAAAAATCAAAAATACAGAAATAGTCGTTTTGTTTAAACGCATAAATATCAAATTAAAACATAACAAATAATTCGATTTGAAAAAAACCAAATTTAAATTCAAAATTCCAAAAGATCAATTTCGAGCTACAGATGGGTCAGACACTATCGGAACCCGTCACATCAAAAGAGACGAATCACTACTACAACTCTGACTTGCTCGTGAGCTCGTCGAGCATGCAGGGATGGCGCATTCACATGGAGGACGCGCACACCGGATATCTGAGTCTCCCTGGAGACAAGAGCGCCGCTTATTTTGGGGTGTTCGATGGACACGGGGGCACCAAGGTGGCGCAATATGCGGGGAATAATCTGCACAAGCTGGTGACGACACAGCCCGAATACGGTGAGATAATGAGGGAGAGATACACACATGGGGCTGTGGGGGATGATAATTGTTATAATAAATAATAATTGCATATTTAAATAATATCAAATAATAAAAATAAATAACAAATAAATAATTATTTATTTTTAAATAAATAATTAATTAAATAAATAAAAATAAAAAATAAATAATTAAATAATAATAAATAAAAAAATAAACAATAATTAAAGAATAAATGAATAATAATTAAATAAGTAATAATGAACAAATAATGATAAATAAATAACACAGATGCAGAAGGACTGTGCTGTGTTATGAGACTGAGATGAGATTGTGGCTGTGCTTGTGGCAGATGCGGATGGATATTTGCGATGAGCGAGCAATAAAATGATCGAATTAATAGTAGAAAAATGATAATCATAAAAATAATAATAAAAGATATAATTAAATATTTTAAAACAATAATAAGAAAAAATAATAAAATAATCATAACATAAAATATTATTAATAATCAAAAATAATAAATAAAAATAATACTATTACAAATAAGAAAATAATAATAAAATATAATAATAGATATAATAATAAAATAATATTTATAAAATAATTATAACATAAAATATTATTAATAATCAAAAATAATAAATAAAAATAATACTATTACAAATAAGAAAATAATAATAAAATATAATAATAGATA
>MQRK01193196.1:6642-25558 GCA_001938485.1 Girardia tigrina | reverse complement strand
AAGGTGATCGCGACCGTTGCCATGGTAACCGTGACCGTTGCTAAGGTGATCGCGACCGTTGCCATGGTAACCGTGACCGTTGCTAAGGTAATCGCGACCGTTGCCATGGCAACCCCGCGGGGTAACTGGTTACGTAACCATGGCAACGGGCTACCCCCCCCCGGGGGGGGTCTGCCGGAGAATCCCCATTTTTCCCCTACTATGTCGGTCTCGTAAAGAAGAAGATATTTGGCTTCCGTATGATTTGAAAGAAGTTCATCTATCAAATCGCATCAGCGCTTGCAATTTATTGCTTAAAAGGCAATGAATTCGATCCTTTTTAAAACGAATTATCAATGGAGATGAAAAGTGGATTTTGTACAACAATCCAAATCGAAAACAATCATTAGAGTACGCCTAATGAGTCTTCGCAAACCCCTTCAAAGGCAAATATCTATCAAAGAAAATTTTACTGTCTATTTGGTGGGATTGGAAAGGTTCAGTCTATTTTGAGCTACTTCCAAGGAACCAAACCATTAATTTGGAGGTCTATCATTTCGAAAATAAAAGGATTTTTCTCGTAAAAATCAAAAACTGATTTGGGTGTACGAGCTAATATTATTTATGAATTTTTAATTTTATTACCGTCATCTCCATACTCGTATTAATGAGCACTCACAACCAAGTCGGATGAGTAAGATCTATGAACATTTGAATTCGTGTCAGAATAGAGAAACAGATGATGTAAAGCATGAATTCTCAATTCTGATTTCGAATTTTGATATGCATTCTGAGAGACAGTTTTGCGAGTCATTATTGATCAGACATCACAACCATTTCATAAACGTTCAAAATGGAAATAGTAAAGCTGTTACAATGTTAAGTATTTTTATTTGGCATTGTTATAAGTCAACTATGTTTAAATTTGAATAATTAACTATATATTTTTATTTATTATATTAGTAACAAAAATGTTTTTTTTAATTATAAATGTATATTAAAAAAACTTTTAATTTTATATTATTTCATTTAAATATTTGTATAATTATTATATTAGTAATATTTTTAACAAAACTGTTTTTATTTTCTTTTTTAAATATATATATATATATATATATATATATATCCGTCTCCGCAGTACCGCCGAGGGGCACTGACACATCATGCATCGCGATCAGGTTCGAAGAATCTGTATGTCCTTCATCTACATTATTTTGTGAAACGCTAGTACCACTGGTACTGCCTTGATTTCTGTGATCGATCAATAAATGTCGCTTTTACCATCTATCCATTTTATAGGTCTTGTGACAATTTCTTATGGAACATTGAAAATGTTTGTCACGATTCTGACACTGTGGCATCGCGACTATATGTACGTTTTTGATGTATCTTTTTAGTACCTTCTGTTCTGTAAAAGCTTTGAAACAAGAATGATACGTGCAATGTATTCTTTTGATACGGCTAGAGCATTTCATATATTCTTTTCTCTGTTCAATCACTTCTCTCAGTTTTTCAGACACATTTCCTTTGAACAGTTGTTTGAATTCCTCATCAGTGTCTAAATAATTAACTAATATTGGTTTGAATATTATTATATATAGAAACAAGTTTAATTTTAAATAAAGTTTAATTATTTCAATTTACTCTGATATTTCAGCTACTTTATTTGAAAAGGCTTTAGGCTGGATTTTATCTTTCAAGAACTTATAATTTTTGATATAATCACTTAAAATAGGAAGAAAAAAATATTAATTCAAATTTTAATCGACTGAACAAGTGCAAAATTTAAATATGTAAGAAAAACTAATCCATACAAGAAATAAATTTTACTTTTTAAAATGAAATTTTAATTTTTAAATATCTTATTATTTGAAAGTTTTTGAAATTTGATTTTAGAATATCTCCAACTGTTAAATTATCAAAAAAATGTAAAGTTAAAATTTAAAATATTTTAAAATTAAAATCTGCCTTTAGTTTAGCTAGTTAATTCATTTTGTTTCAAAAAATTTACTAGTGACTTAAAGAATCTTTGTCAAATGTGATACCAAATAAATTAATTTACAATTTAAAAACACGTTACATTTTTTTATTCATGAATATTTTCCAAGTTTTCCCTCTTTTTTCTATATCTTACTTTCATAATCCGAGACTACAAAATATCTATAAATATCTATTATAATTTGCTATAAATCTTTTTTGTTTTATGAATTTTCTATAATTAAAGCTGACAACGTGCTTGATTAATTTTTCTAAATTTTAATTTCTGATACTTCTTAAAATTCGTAAGTTAGACAAAGTTTAATATTTTTTCAGTATAATATATTTTTATTTTAATATTTAATTTATTCTTTAAATGTTAGTGTATTCAATTTTATTATTTTCTTTAAATCTAAGAAAAAATATAATATATATAAATGGTTAAAATTTTTATTTTGTTTTTTTAATTTGGCAGAAGCACGCATCCATCCTTGATATCATTCTCTCCTCAACGTCGGGCCATAGTTTTCACGAGGGTTCTATACTTCACACGACCTGTCCTGAAACTCCTGACGGTATATGTGCCTTTCAGTTAACGTTTCCACAATTTTTGATTATTTTATGTTACTTGATTCTTCTGCTGTCGCTTGCTTGGTTTTTTTGGCTCCGCAGCTCATTAATACCTGTTCAGGTCCTCGACAGTCTAGTGGTGAAGTATCTGTGTACCATCCAGTCTCCATTCCACTTAGTCCGTTGCTTATTAACACCCAGACAACATATATTTTAGACTAGCTGAATCTTATTATGTATAGATTATTCATATGTAGATTCTACTAGAACCAATCCCTGAAGTCGGTACTGCAATTAATCAGGCACGGATTTTTTGATACTATTAGATTTTGTGCCCATTCAAATTGTACAACGTCTTCTGTGTAGTGTATTAGTGGTTCTTGGAACATCGTCGGAATTATTAGTAGCAGACATTAAAACTTTTATTATACCATAAAATATGTTTAAATCTAATATTTAAACAAATTTATTTTTTTTTTGAGAAACTATTTGTTTTATAAATCTTAAACCGATATAAATAAAAACACTTATAAATATTCATATTTGATATTTTCATTACTTCTATAAATCAATTTTTAAATTACGATAACACTTTAAAATATTTAATCGTTTCATTTAATTTTATTACTTTTTAAAAATCGTTTCACATAAAAATTATACTTTTTTTACTTTTTATATTATATTAAAACTCTCAAAAAATTTTTATTAGCAATTTAATTGATCTTCTTAATTTTAGTAATTTTATTTTTTTCAAACGTTACATATTTAATTATATAAAAATTTTAATTTGTACATATTTAATATAACCTTCATTCAAAAATTTTCCCAACATTTTTAATTCTTAACATTCCCCCTTTTCTTTAAATTTTTTGAACTTTTCGACATTTCTTACTATTTATTTTTTCTCTTTATCCTCCAGTTTATAACTCCTCTCATGAATTTTGTCTATGATGGTGTATGGTCCCTCATATCTGTCATCATCTTTATTTCTTATGTCTTTTTTTATCCATACCTGATCTTCGATATTGAAATTTCATCGTGTTTTTCCGTCTGGATACTTGATGTTTTCGTCTGACGTGTTCATTTTATTGCTATATTACTTTAGCATATCTATTTTTCTATTTAAAATTACTTCAGCCGGACTTCTTCCAATTGTTTTCTGTCGTGTTGCATTTAATGTGAATTCCACCTCTGGGAGCATATCAGCCCAACTCGTCTCTTTTCTTTCTTTTACACTTGCTTGGATATACTCTCGTATCGTTCGGAATTGTCTTTCCACCATACCATTGGTGTTATGTTTCCTGAATATTTCAGTAGTTCGAAGACCATTTACTAAACTTCTACTTACTTGAGCCTACTGCGAAACAACGTTTGTGAAAACACTTTTGTTTTTTCATACGTCATTGCAAATATCACAGATATCATTGAACCATAAAATATTCCATATTTCACTATGTGGCCACCAAGGGGCTCATTCATTGGATTTTGGAAATACGGAATCCCCATATAATTCTTTAGAACGCAGTCATACCGGACTTAGTTAGCTTCCAATGGATTTACTGTTCTTTGACGGAACACAAATCCGGTTAGATTGGCATTATTAATTAATCGCAATTAAAATGTATTTTATATTTATTTTTATCAGTAGTATTCTGTTCAATTAAATTTTGTCTGTTGTAGTTAAGATTAATTTAAAAATTAAGTTATTTTGAAAATAAGCTTTCGATATCAGGGAATGTGGGCTAACGATTTGTTGACTTACAATCTCTGTTCGACTTTGGTTATCAAAACAATTAATTGATATTAGAATAATCGATTTCTATTTTTCAATGATTTATCGTTTTTGACAGAATAAAATGCTTATCAATAGATTAGCAATTTTTATTAAATATTTTTGTTAACTTTATCCTTTCAATAAAGAGATAGTAGAACAGTAAGTAATTTCCTTTAAAAATGTCCAATTCTTTTATGCTTTTTTATGATGAGTTATTTAAAATTCGCCAAATGATTTATAAATTGGTTTAATTTAAAAATTTAACAAAAATTAAATAATTAAGTAAAACATAATAATAGTCTATAAATCAAAATAGATTTGATTTAAAATATTATTTTAATAGAAAAATAAGTTGATCAAAACAGATAACAGATAAAACAGTAATTTAAAAAATAATAATTTTATTTGAATTTTATTTAAAATTTTTATTAATATTTGTAAAAATTCAGTTAAAACGATTTCTGAAATTGATGTTATGAGGAGGTAATTAATTTTTGGTGCGCTGATCAAAATTTATATAGTTTTAAAAAAGATTATTTTAATTTAAAATCAAATTGAAAATTTAAAAAAAATTAATTTGAATTAAAAAAAACATTCATAATTAAAAAACATTCATTAAAAAACATTCATTAATTAAAAAACATTCATTAAAAACATTCATTAAAAAATATTCATTAAAAAACATTCTCTAAAAAATTATATTAATATTGGTAAAAATATATTTTCTAATTTTGAATTAAGTTCTTTAAAAATACATTCTTAGTTAAAAAACATTCATTAAAAAAACATTAATTAAAAACATTCTTTATTGAGAAATTTTATTAATATTTACAAAAATATATTTTCTAATTTTGAATTAATTTAATGATTAAAGATTAAATATTTATAAAATACAAGATTGAATTTTAAATATAACGTATTTTCCAAATTTTTAAAATAATAAAATATTAAAAATGGTTTTTCAAAAAAAACAACGCAAAATTAAAAAAAAGCATATAAGATTTCAGTTGAAATACAAAATTGTAAAAATCGGATAAAAAGGTTAAAATAAAAAAAACATTTAAACATTAAATATTTTTTTAAAAAAAATTTTAATATATGTAAAATCACTGATAAATATTTTTGTTTAAAAATTTAAAAAAGTTGAATGTTGTTGACTTTATGAAAATTATAAATATATGAAAAATTATTTGAAAATAGAAATCAGCGGATTAATTATTAATTAGGAAAATAGTTGGAAAATTTGTTTGAATGTTGTTTTATAATAAATAGATAATTTTAGTAAAAATAAATTCTGATATTAACGTCACGAATACTTCTCACAGATGTTACAAACACTTCTCACAACGACCATAGATATTAGTATTAAGAACACCAATTTGATTTTTCATATTTTTATTCACACAACAATTTGGATTGTCCTTAATACCATCTTTGTCAAAGCTTTCGTACGATTGCATTCTAAACTAAATTGATTAATGAATTAATTCTTATTATTTTAGCAAACTGAGACATAAATAATTTATTAAAATATTTACTCAAAACTTATTGGATAGAAATTAAAATGATTATTATTTATTTTAAAGATATTAATTTCATTTATTTATTAAAAATTGTAAAAAATAATTAACTTATTTTAAATTTTACCATTATTTGAATTTAAAAATAAATTTATATATTACATATTTTTAAATAATAAGAATTCATATATTAATCATCCATCTGGGTAGGAGAGACACAGTTATAAATCAACATGCAACAATCAAACACAAAACATCAAACATTCAAAATATTCCTCACAATTAGAATCAAGAGAAAGTACTGTGGACATTTTATATTTGAAATCGAGAGGAAGAGATAAAACAATAGTTGAAACATAGAACAGAGTTCAGTGACAACGAAGACTTAACGGAAACTTTGTTTAAAGAAAAGAATGTTCCAATAGTGAATATTTGAGTGAAATGATCAACTATTGACAGTATGAAAAATCGAACAAATGTCTGCAAGATGCAACACAAGTCAGTGACAAGTACGGAAAAATATATGGTGATGGAATTGTACAACGACCTGGAGAATCCTCTCGAGATACTTATGAGAAAGAGTGACATGCTAATATGCTAGAATTTTAACCAATAGGACTGGTAAAAACTAAAAAAAATGATGATCATGGACATACTCCATGTACTCATGTTGGAAAATTTAATATAATAATGTCTGAGTAGAATCAAAGTGCCAAGAAACAAAAAATCGTTGATCTACAACAGAAAAAGATTGAAAAATCATCATCAAAATTGGAAATGTATAATAAAGGAAAAATACGTTAAATTTAAAATTGAACGAAAATGCTTAGAACATATACGAAAATGAAAAGTCTGAAAAAGAAATTTATCTTCAAAGAGAAGAATTAAAATTGTTAATTAAAGATTGCGTTAAAATATTTGAAATGTTTAATGGTCTGGATGAATTAGACACATATCTCTGTGATTTTCCTTTTGAATCTCCATCCGTTAGCGGCGATGGATTGAATGATTATATCGAGACATTGAAGTTGAGTGAAAATGATTTTCACAAATTTAGAATTGATATTAGAAAAAAAATGACCAAACATGCAATGATTTCATCCATCAATATCAAAAATGATGAGTTTGTGAGATTTGATGCGTGTAATAAATTTGCATGCAAAAATGAGAGTTCGAGTGGATGCACATCTTGAACCCTACTATCGATTAATAGAGTATGAGCGGAAAAGTTAGAAATATGTTGTGAACAATTCCGACAAAATCGTGTTGTTATTGTAAGTTGTTATTCCTTCCGGAATCGCTTGGGGACACTCGTATTTGTGTAAACAAGTCACAGATCGAGTTTCGAATCCTCAATAGGGATGCGTTTGCAGCTGTGTATCATTGAGATGGTGAGGACAAAAAGACTGTAGTCCAATATTAGTGAGGCGACTGTTAGACCCGATGTGTATGATTGGTGAGAGGGTCCGTCGGCTTATTGATAATTGTTGTAGTGTCGTACTTTATATCTACCCTTTATTTCTTTTGTATATGTCTCAGTTTTCGTCATTGTTTTTCACATGTGTTGTATATTTTTTTGTTTGTGTGACCTTTGTCCTTTTACGCGAGTTGTACGTACTCTGACAACATGTGATTTTTTATTTTTTTGTTTTTTATTAGTCTTTTAGTTAGTGTAGCGGTGTGAATGTTTATATTTTCTTTTGTGATTTTTTTTTTATTAATATCTCCTAAAGTTTCAAATGATAATGAGAGTGATGATCAGTTCTATGAAGCAGACGATGAATTAGTAATTTATCATAATCAGTTAAAATAAAGTGAAAGCATTCGGTAACGATGAAAAATTTTTAAGTGAAGGTAACTTAAATATGGATGTTAAAGATGTTCTGGGATATGATCTAACTTATGAAGAAAATAATGCAGTAGATGCGAATAATAATTGAAAAAAAAATAATCAATAAAAAAATATAAAGATTAAAAATAAAACGTATTTATCCTTAAAGGAAATTATTTCGAAGATTTCCACTCTGTTTTTTGTAATCGAAGATATTTCAAGCTTCAAATTTCTACCAAATAAAATTGAGTCCACGATCGAGACATAATCCGTCCATCATCTTTCCTATTCCAATTACTGTATGTCCATTTGTTATGTGATTTAATGCTGTTCTTAATAAAGTTTTATAAGTTTTTGATTAGTGTTTTTATCGTTTATTAGAAAAACTAGCTTAATCCAATACCAGGATATATTGTGGATTAAGTTAGTTAAACCTTTGTTGAATTATTATTTTTTGTAGTCAAATTAGTGATTTGAGTGATTCGGCAAATCATTAATTTTACAATTGTCTCCGAGGAAAGTGAACCCCTATCATCGCAGGTGCGCCTGGTCCCTCACCGGACCACAATTCCAGTATTAACAAGTAGTGTGGCAGCAATTCTTTGTTTTCTGTGCTCTTCTGTGAGTGTGAAGACAATATGTAATAAACGGTTTCAAAATCAAATTCTCGCGAACAGTGATGAATCAAGCATTTTTGGACCAAATGTCTTAAAATACCAAGAGAACCAAGCTTATTCAAAGATTTTTATTTATATTTGTTATTTGATTTCTGTATTTTGTACGATCAAAAATAAGATTAGAATATTTAAAGATAAATAAAATATATTTTAAATAATTTTCATATTTTCAGGCATAGTATAGTTAGTTAAAAGTAACGATATTAAATAAAATCTGGAATTCAAGTTGTAAAATAAACATGAATAAACTTAATTAAATGAAAAATATATTTACAAAATTAAGTTTTTTTTGATGTGATAAAAACAGTATAAGTAAATTTTATTAAAATTAGAGATCAACAAAATGGTTAGTAAAATATGAAAAGATGCACAATTGTTAAGTTTTGTGCACAATAAATTTTTTTTCAACTATGGATGCACTGGATAAATTTTTTTAATCCGACAGGATTGATATTCAATCAGGTTTAAATAAAATTTAACAACAATTATCAGATACTTATTTCGTATTAAATTATATCTTAATGTTAATTACATCTTTGAATATTTTCATTTATACACACTTTTTATTTATTATCATCTCTACTCAACTCTCAATCTTGTTTTCCTTCTTTCTTAAAATTTTCACACCCGATGTAATTCCGGATTACTTAAAGATACAGAGCTGAAACTTTAAACATAAGCTGATTTCTATGGTCGACCAATGCTATCAAATTCAGAAAGATGCGTCTATCCTAAAAAAATTATCCTTGAGTTGAGTTTTTTTACATCTTTTGTAATATTGAACAAGCTTATTTATTATATAAATAATTTAAATTGATTTTATAAATTTCCAAATAATAATTTGTACTTAATCTAATAAATAATGAAATTAATGTTTCAAATTAGCTAATCAATTATTAATATATTAAGATTTTTTGTACTTTCAAATTTCATTTGTTATAAACACTAATATAAAATCAGACACATTTGCAGACACATGGTTAAAACAAGTTTTTCAAATTTTTATATTATTTACTGAAAATGTATGGCAAAACAACCAAACTATTGTTAAAAACTAGTTTTTTAAACATAAAATACCCTATAGAGACACCTCAAATATTAAGGCAAAAATATGAATATAAATGCAAATAAAAAAATTTTTAAGTCTTATTTTTTTAATGATCTAAATTTAAAAATATCATTGATTAATAATCGTTTAAGTAAATTATGTTCATATTAATTTGAAAACTGTCAAATCGTAATTGGGACATTGAAAAGTACATTTCAACGAAAGAATTTCTTTCATTTAGTGATTTAAATGGAAAATAAATATAATTATTTTTTGCAACGTAATTGTTTTACTAAAACCGAAAATCTGTTTTCCATTAAAAATTATTTAATACACAAATCAAATTATAATCATAGTAGACTCAGTATAATTGAATAGATTGACGAATTATTACTTCCCGTAGTACAGGGTGTTCAAAAGTTATGGTGCCAAATATTGTTTATGAAACTTATTTAAAATATTGAAACTTTAACTGAACAAATCAACTTTGTTTTCTTAAAACATCAATGTTCTGTAGTTTAGAAACTGTATGCTGAAAATGACCACATGCTATACAAAATTTCATTTCCATAAAAAAAGTAGAATTAGGTCAAGAATGACCATTCAAGAAAAGAGCATTTTGAATAAAACGGTATTTAGTGTCTTAGTTTATTATCCGCTCATGAATACAGTTTACTGGTTGTATTGTGGAGCTTAAGTATGAATTGAAGCAGTTGATATTGTGTTTCGCCCATGTTGACGCGCAGTATTTGATGTTGGATATTACACATCTTCGTAGAATATTGATGGTAATATCTGAAAACTGCAAATCCTGGAGTACTTCATCGTTCTTTGGCCAGGAACCGACTTCTATTGTTCCGAGATGCACACCCCAACCTGGGTATTTTAATACACGTCCACAGTCTCTTGGAAGTATTCGATGACCTTGTTGATGGTTTCCATGATCCTTTTTCATTTCTTTAATCGATGTGTGGGACATTATGCAGGAATTTGATTTCAAAATGGGTCACACAGAATAATCCCCAGTGTTCAAATCGGGAGAGTTTGAGTCATTTGCCTGGACGATATGAACTGATATCCATTGTGAAAAGTCCGGAAAGTTATAAGCAATCCACTGGGTTTCTTTGGTCTTGTAAGATGGTACAACGTTCTGCTGAAAAGTGCAGTTTACATTGCTAAATTTTGTTGAATCTGTGGCTGTACTTTATCTTCCATGTTCGGGCATTTCAACTTTAATACCCAGAATGACAAAGATAGACCAGACACTTACTTGCTGGGAATTTTGTTTGTGGAATGCGATGGCTTCCTCGGACGACAAAGGTATATTTGATTGTTTTGAGGGTTATAGGCTTCTTCAATGTGAAAGCATTTCTCAACCACAAATAGGACTCGACTTTATCATCCAGCTGCGACTCGTCTAAGCAGATTCTTGTATCGAGTCGATCGCTTCAATTCCTTTGTTATCCCACTTTGTTTTTTATTCCTTTGTTATCCCACAACCCTTAAAGAGCATATGAGCCTTCATTCTGGTCCTCTTGGAAATTTTGTACACTGACACAACTGAAATTCTCACAACTTTGGCTAATTTCCTTCTGGGTGCTTTGATTTCTCTTAATGCATTTTAAGATTTTTTTCTATAGATAACTAAAATGTTAGCAGGTTTTAGAGGGCCTCTTCTATTTCGATTCTCGTTAGTTCTGGTCTCTTGAAAGCGCTTGAGAACTTTATAATCAGTCGGTTTCTTCAATTGTAATATGTGTGATATTTCTATAACTCCGATTCCTTGCTCAAATAAGCGAATAATTACTGGGCTATAATTTTTTATCGATTTCATATCTAAAATAAATTTAATATTTTCATACTATTAAATAAGGTTAATGATATTGAATGAAAACATTTAGAAAACAGCAGTAGGCTCCATAATTATTGAATACTCTGTACTTACATAACCCCCAAAGAACTGTGTGATATTTCAATACCTTTTGGTTGCTCGAAATATTTGATTTCTCTGATTTTATTTGCATTAGTCTTATTTTATGTCTGTTTACAAAGATGTTAAAAACTGTATTTTGTATGAAAAGTTCACACTTATCTAAAGTTGTTCATATCTTTGTGATATGAATATGAAAAAAGAAAGACCAACCTCCAAAATTGTGCTGTGGGACATATTGAATGCTCGCTGCTATGATCGATTGCAATGTCTCTGGTTGTTTTGAAAAATATGTCAAATAAAAAAAGTTCAATAGGTATATGGTTATTTATCCATTTTTTAAAATTGTACTTTACCATCTTAGTTCCATTTCTGTGTACAATGTAGACAAAAAATTAATTATGCTTGAAAATTTGACACTTATCTCGAGTTATGCGAAACCCAGCAGTTTAAATTCTCTAAACTAACATGTGCATTCTATTCAGGGGTTATAGTGCTGTTCCTAAAAATATTCAATTTTCGTGCATGTAAACGATGCTTCTTTTCATAATATATCCCAAACACATTCGTCATCAACTTTTGAAAGTTTAGTGGTGCTGCTGCTATAACAAAAAATGTTTTTTACGTCAAAACTGTCCCGTTTTGGTTGAAAATTCAGGTTTCAACCTTGAATTTTCTACCCACTTCACTTGATAGTAAGTGTTTCTAAAGTCCTTAAAACTAAACCATATCATACATTTTAGGGAACTTAGCATTTAACCAATATTTGGCATGGGGAAGAATGATATTTCTTTAACTTTATTAAAAAGTCTAAACATCAGACAAAATGAATTTTCTTTTTTTCTTCCTTTAATACACATATAATTGAGATGTTCCAGGGTGGAGAGCATTTTTATCCAACTTTCAAATCGTTTCATCAGTGTGACTTTACAAGGAGAATGTTTACGACAAGATTTTTGTTATATTTGTTCACTTTTTCGTTTAATCTCATGTTTCCTTTACATAGACTTCCTATATCTATCCACAAATATACTTGTGTATTTTTCAATGTATTTATTCAAAGTTATAATATTATTTATGTATTGTATTTTTCATAATGTTGTTCATTGTAATAAAATTTACCTACATTTTGGTCGAATGCACATACATCCATACGTGAAATGCTTATTATATCATCTTTTTCCTAAATTATATCTTCAGTTCTAAAAAAAATGGCGCCACGAGCAGAAAAAACATTTTATTGGATGAAATCATGGAAAGAAAGCAAACACTTTTGTTTATAAAAATCATTCCAAAAATTTAACTATTATAAAGCACATAAAAAGTAATTAACTCGTCAACTATTCACATTAAGTGAAAATGAAAGAAGTGAGGAGTTACAGTTATTCCAAAAATACCTCTATGACGAAATAAAATAAGATCAAAATTCATCTTACGATATCGAATCTGAAAATATTGATTATAATATTCAACAACTTATAAATCTATTGAAGAGTCAAAAATAAGCAACATCATACCCTATTCTAGAATAGCTAAACTAAAAATTAAGTATCAACAACCATGTACAAAGAATCAGCTTAGGAAGCTATAGAATAAAAGAAATGAATGAAAATACAATTATCGCACGTTTTGGAAGGTTTGCCACAAAAATTGAATCAATTATCAGGTTATTTTAACAAATAACACATCATCAAGGATGAACAAGAACCAGTAATATTTTTCGATAATGACCAAATTTGTATCACATTGAAATGATGATGAAAGATTGAAACTGTTGAATCCAGAAAATTATAAACTAAAAAACGAGATCACTCGATTGAAAGAGATAATATCAAAAAACAGTAAAACTACGACAATATGATCCAAGAAATGTGCTAGAAATAGAAAAGGAAAATATTGAACTGGGCGATAATCCAATTAATATTATCCTCTGGTCAAAGAGAAGCTGAAGGTCATTTTCAACAACAAGCAAACGTTGGAGAAAGCAAAAATCAATTATACATACCATTAAGGAGCTCATGCGAAAATGATTTTTTCAGTAGAGCATGTCAAACTTACTAGTACCACTCATGTTCGATTGATTTTGTTGAACTTTCGGTGGGACCTCTTCCAAACACTTGACAATAAAACCAACGTATTTTTGGAGCTTAAATATAAATATTCTAGTAATTAAAAACTTAATTAAACTATTACATTTTAAATAAGAAGTATTAAAACAATTGGTGAACCATTTTAGGAATTAGATAAAATATTTTGGTAAAATTTAATTAAAAAAATTGATGAAAAATGAGCAAAACATTTAAAATATTATACTATATAAAATATAATATAAAATATTTTTTTAAAAAGTTTATAATTATTGTTAACTAAATTCAAATTAAAGAGGAAACTAAATTATTTTTTTTAATTTAGTAAATTAATGGTACTTTATTTTATTCTTTTAATTTTTTAAGTTAAGATTTGAATTAGAATGAATAAAGATCATGAAGAATCTTGAAATTTTATTTTTTGTTATTTATTTTATAAATAATTATTGATGAATAAGTCAATTGAATTGTGAATGAAACTCATTTTAATACACTTTACCATTTTCTAAATACTTTAAACTCTGATCTGTCCTTCATTATCTATGAGTTCCAGTTTATCTACTTATCAATTCGTTTATGGTATTATTATTTCTACTTTATATGTATATCTTTTAGTTGCTTTATCATTATCAAATTTATTTATACATTTTCTTCAAATTTTATCAAAGTAATTTTTATTGATCTAAATAAATATTGAATTTCTGAATCATGAACTAAATATTTGAAAAATGTACCTTTTTATTAGAAGTTGAGAATAAATAATTTTTAACAATTAAATAATTAAATTAAGTGTTTTGGATCATGTGTTACTCTTATAAAGGAAACGAATTTAATTATTGTATTAATAATGTTGAAGATTTATGTTGTATAATATGAAAAATGTTTTTAAAATAACGATTTAAACTGTTTTAAAAAGAATTGTTTTCTAATATATTTGTTAAAATAAATGCGAAAATAAATATATGTTAATAAAACTATGTGTATTAAATTAACTGTTTTATCATTTTAAAAACAAATATCATTCATTACAATATATTTAGAGATAAAGTATTTTGACCGTCATCATCAGGTCACCGATTAATTTTTGTTTAACCTGCTTATTAATAAGGATTTTATAATCAATTACATAAATTTTCAATTATTAAATTTTCAATTATTTTCTCAACAAATTGGTTTAAGAAATGCGTTTTAAAATTAATTCATTTTATTGAAATCATTTAGAAAGATATCCGATGGTCTCTAATCATGGTGATAAGATATTTGGAAAGAGAATTCTAAAGATCAAAATAGTAAAATAGAAATTAGTTACATTAAATAATAATTCACCCTGAAAGATTCAATATTTTTTGTAAAATCAACTAATAATGAATTAAATGTAAAAATTATATTACGAACGACATTGTTGATAATAAATATAAATTTAAGCAGCAGTCTCAACCAATTTGTTAAACATTCAAATTAAAAAAACTTTGATAATATTTTGAAAAGAATCACTTGTTTTTAACAAAACATTTTATTCGGATTATAAGTTTATATTTATATATATTATAAGTTTATATATTAAAAATAAATATAAAGTAAAGTAAGCAGTTTAACTTAATAAAAATTATTTTAATTTCACTCACTCAAAAATAGTATAAGATTTTTAAAAATCAGAAAAAAATATTTCATCTGAGTCATATGTACTCAATGGATTTATGATGGATAAATATTTACTCATCTTATCAAGAGATTGGTGCACATTGTATGTAAAATACTAATAAAATTTAGTAAAACAAAGAAAATAATAATAATAAAATTTTATAACCAAACTTCCTACTGTCACTGTAATTCATTGAGAGTGATTGAAAATGATTCTTAAAACGAGTTTTCTAAGATATTTTCTGTATTATTTCTAAGACAATTGAATATTGATATAAAAGTACAGGTTTGTCATTCCAATCAATATTTGTATTCAAATTATTTTTAGTTCAATTGTTATATTTTTTAAAACATTCAGATTATGATACAAGCAAGACTATTTGACTGAATCTTTAAAAAAAAGAAATTTATTAAGTTTAAATATAGGATTATAAAAACATTTTCTATAAGTGAAGAATTAATTTGCTTTCTTCTTTCTAACACGACTATTATTCAATTTATTACAGTTACTTATAATTCTTTTAACTATACAAATTTTAATGTATAATAAAAGTTTTAATTTATAAGAAACAATACGTGAAGACACCATTAAGTCCATAGATTAATAATATTTGAGCCTGAAATGCAATATAATTAAATTTTGCTTCTAAGGAAAATTGAACCTAATTACACAATATATTAAATAAGCACCTTTCAATCTATAACTTACAAGTGTATTAAAGAATTTAATTGCGGCTGAACTAATGCACATAAAAAGAAAATGAGCGGGAGACCACGAGAAATTGGTCGAGAAAAATTGGGAAAATTGAAGAATATCGTGCAAAATGAACGAAAAGTGGCGAATGCTCAACTTGATAATATCTTAAACGTTCGCTATAAATAGTACATATGCTCAATTCAATTATTTTGAATTAGAGAAGATATTTTTAAATGCGAATAAAATTTTTATTATCTAACTTTTTATTGGATTTCTTTAAATTATTTTAGAATTGTATTCAGATTATTGTAAAATATCAAATTAATTTATCTTTAATACCAATAAGTATTTATTATTTATAATTTAAAATTTTTAATAAAAATTATTTAACCTGTCCGAATGCATGTGAATTTAGGTATTAGTTAACACCTGAGATATTTTTTTCAAAATCAGTGAGTTTTGAATAATGCTGATGACCAAAAATTTATAAAAAGTTAGTCCTTAAGTATAAAAAGAAGGAAACAAAGAGAATTTATAGTTAGAACAGCTTGATATAAATGATTCCATTTTGAATAGTTATTTACTTACTAAAAAAATTACATTTTAAAGAAGGTACACTCAGTAAAAAGCATCGCTTATATCAATTAATGTAAAAACAGTGCACTGAATCGTTTTTAAATTTATGAATATATTACAATAAATCTTTCGAGCTTAAGGTCGAAAATAAATAAAGAATATTGTTTAATAATTCAAAATGTAGATATGGCAAACTACATTAAAGTTTTCTAAAGTTAAATTATTTTAAAAGCGTTTATGACGAGTTAGAATTGTTAAAAAAACAAAATTATGTGTTTTCAAAGTAAAGTAAACAAAAATAAAATCATTTGTAATTTGAAAATATAAAAGATCGTAACGTTTTAAAATAATACTGCTTATCTATTGCTGAACAAATCAAAGTTTGTGAATTAAGAGTGAAAATCACCGATTTAAAATTTATTATGCAACTTAAAGAATTACTATGAGAAAATTACTTGCGACACATAATAGATTAAGCAATCTAATGCGTCCATTATTGTCCAAACAGGTATCTTTTCCATTTTGTTAAATTTATTTTATTAGTTGTTGAATGATTCTACAATCGCCATTTTAATACGAGGCTGCTCAATTATTATTACTCGAAGCTGAGAAATTCTCCTTCGAATTATACATTTTAAAACTTCATTTATTTAATAATGTTTCTCTATTTTTTTGCAATTTACATTATGGTTTACTTGATTTACTAATTTTTATTTTTTTTGGAAAGATTTCAGCTTTATATTTTTCCAAGATTAATAGAAGAATTAAGTCCAAAATAAACTCAATAATATGTTTACAGTTTACATATTATAATAAATAGTTATTATTTTACAAAAAATAAAATCAAAACCATCAAATCAATTCCATTTCGTTAGCTTTATAAATTAATATTTCTTACATATTGAGTAGTAGTTAACACCTGAAATATTTTCTTCAAAATCAGCGAGTTTGAATAATGTTGACGACAAAAACATGTATTAAAATATATATAAAACATATATATTAATCAATAAAAATAAATGATTTTAAGATCTTGTGCAAGCATTTTAAAAATTATTGGGAGAGAGTTTCATGTGAAGCATTGTTGATAAGATCATGTGATCTAAAAATCAATGTTCAAAAATGTTCAACTAATTTGTTAAGAGTTTTCGATTAGACTTACGTAAGTGATTACACAATCATTCATTTCTTATATAAAAGCAATAAAAAGAACATAATCTGTGGTCTGATGATGACGGTTAAGCCATCTAAATACATTATCAAAATTTATATTTTTAAATGGTGTTTATTTGTTTTTCAATAAAAATAAGTCTTATATTATCAAATACCATAAACAAAATTTTATTTTCATTTTTTCATATCTTTTCAATCCAAAATGCTAAATGCTATATTTATTTCCTACGGATATTTCAGTTTTAGATTAATAAGATTGGTTAATTATTTTAGTAATTTTTCTCAAAGCTATTGTTACTATGGAAACAAGAACATTGTTTATTTTCAATGATATGTAGACTGTGTGTATTGAAATATTTTACATTATAATGTAACTATTGTATTAGTAGCGGTTTAGATTAAGATTCTAACTATCGATTTTTATTTCACTTTTAATATAATAACTATTAACTCATAAATTTCTGTTAAAATATCAAAACAAATCATAATCAACGGATTATGGGTCTAGAGAACAAGCCGTGTATAGTTTAAATTTGTTTTCCTATAGGACAGTAGATCTTTTTCGAAATGGGAATTGTTCTGTTTATGCAATATCTACAGTTATCCTGAACTGTATTTTAAGATAACAATTTGTATATCCACTGTATGAATTTTAAGAGAGATAATTGAAATTATGCACTTGATTAGCTTTACTTCAAAGAAAGAAACGTTTGTTAACAGTGATATGTTATATGTAAATGTTCTATAAAAATCCATGTTCTATACATTGTATTTTAAAATATTTTAATCCTCCAGAATAAGGAATTAACGGATCATTTGTAGAATAAACACCCGAAATGTCTTTAGGATGTCGATTTTACACTGGAAAAGTTTTATTAGGATATTTTTACCATTAATAAAATTTAGGGTGTCTGTTAAAAAGTTGAAAATTATTATGGTTTTTATCTACTCTTGTCAATATTTTTTGGTACTTATTCTACAGCTGAAATTTTGTTATGTTTCTTTTCTATATATGATCCCAATTTTCTACATTAATATACTTTATTTTATTCTTCACTTTGGTTTCAAGTTGACCGATATCTAAAATGAGATCAATATTAAGTTTAATACATTTTAAGTGGTGCATGAGGTGTAGTACAATGTATACAATTACCTTTCCAATAGATAACTTTAGTGATATGTTTCTCGCATTTCATAAGTGCCATTATTTTACGCTAGATAAAGTTAGAAAGATAGGATTTCTTACATAAATTATCAAATAGTTTTCTGGTTGGGAGACCCAGTATTCCTTTATCGTGCAATAAAGATGAATGGCAGTATTAGGTTGTTCGATATGAAACGGGTCAAATTTCACACCTTACATTTCAATCGCGTATAACTTAACTTTGAACTATCGTATGAAAATAAATAAGGTATTTCTTGACAGATATATTATT
>MQRK01193140.1:16742-27365 GCA_001938485.1 Girardia tigrina | reverse complement strand
TATATATATATATATATATATATATAAGAAAAATTTTCATAGATGTATGCTGTACTTTACACTAGTACACTACTACATTAGTAAAGATATACTACAAAAAGAATGTACTTGTTGTACTTTCCTTACCAAAACATATATGGTTCAGTACTGATCATTGCAATTATTTAAGTCCTCTAAAATTCATTTTATATGAAAAAATATATTTAGAATTCTGAATTTACAAAAGTAAAAATCTAATTGAAATGATGAAACACGCCACTAGCGAAACCAAACGCATTAGATATTTTATCAGGGCTGAATCACAGTCTTTAGCCATATATCCTGTTTAAAAACTTGTTAACACCTTCGAACTTTGGAAGAAATTGAATTGAAACTATGTATATGCACCGAAGAAATGATTAAAATAATTTACCGAAATGCATAATGTTTTACGGTATCCGCAGTCATTGCTAGCAGAATTGTTCTTTTTACTTGAAGGAATATATTAGATCAATGTGATGCACGTTTCAAGCAAAAATTTTGTTACTCTAAACCTTAATATTTGCAGAAATGAGTTAAATGTTTGTTTTAAATACTTTGTTTTTGAGCTTTCGTATCCTTATGGACCACGTGTTTTCTTTGGGCTTAAGAGCTGGGCTTATGGAAGCTAAAATATTGGTGTAAATTTAATTGATTTATTAATTTTTTTCCTTTGATTTTAATCTGTGACAAGGTGCATTATCCTCATGAAAGTAAAACTGTTAAACAGTTACAAAGTCTTGAGTTGTTCTATTAAGAAAAAGGTGTAGTAATTGATGTATTCTACAGTGCAGAATCTATACTATCTATAGGTATTTTACAAACCTTGATACTACTGACCCCATAACCACTGTCGCCACACACATTAATCTTTTTCATCATTTACTATTAAACTTTACGTTCCTAATCAAGTATATGCTCACAAAACTTCATTTCATCACTATACATTCAAATTTCCAACTTTTAAACTGTTCTTAATTCGTAGTTATTGAAAAAGTCTTTCGTTTCTCCTCCTGAATGACTGTAAGATCTGGAATGTGTTTTGATACATTTTCGTTGCATAAATTACTTTCAGTTCATGTAGCAATATATAATTTCCTAAATGTTTTCCTTCCTTGGAAATAATAAAACTTGCTGTTAGCCGTCTAATACTTCATGTCTTGTTCAACTTTGCACATTTTTTATAATGATGTCAAGTTACGTTCTATACGTTTTGGCCTCACTGATCATGATTCTTATTGACTTGGTAACTAGCTTCTGAATGATCTCTGTCTTCCCCATTTTGAATGTAAGATAAACCTTATTCGTGTAAATCAAAGCATAAGCTTGCACTCATGTCAAAAATATAAATTTTTTGTTCTCTTTTCTTGGACCTAAACAAGAATCAAAATTTAAATAGTGGTTATGGCAAATTGATTCAAATAACGTTTTCCTTTACATTAAAATATAAATATTATCTGACTTATTACAATTACCATGAGTTTTGCAGACTAAATATAGGTACTGAATCAAAATAAGAAAATTTAAAAACTTGTTCCATGCAAAACTTCTTCCATTTAATCGGTATATTATAAGTGCCTCTTGCTCGTGCAGCAGTCATTGTGCCGTCTGATTTGAACAAGTCACTTTACTTTGATATAAAATATTGCTTTTTTTCATTTTATTTACACCTTAGGTGTAAATAATTTGAATAAAACAAAGTAAGACTTATGATAAATCTATAGATTATAGGTTTTTTCATTGTTGAGTTAAGTTCTTCTATCGTACTTTACTGGTCGGTTGTAAGAAAAGCTTTGAGTTTTTGTCATGAAAATAGTTTGTTAAAGAAAGACCCTTGAATTAAGTATTCCGATGATACTGCTAACATTGGAAAGCAATCTAGATGCAGCATTCTTGATGATCTTTTGTTGAGAATTGTTGGTATCAGTTACTTGGTTACGTTGTCTGGTTTGCTTTCTACACAGAACTCATAATTGAAAAATATAAAGTAGTTAAATATCGCGCGTTTCAATTTATGAAAGGTTTGATGTTCACTAAATACATAAATTAATAAATGGCCTTATTATTTGTCTAAGTTGTGAAAAATTGTAAAGAAAATTGTATTAATTGTAAAAATTATTAACTTTTCTTAGTTCAATTTCAAAGGATTGTAGTGTACTGCAGTAGGGTAATGTGACCTAAGAAAGGAACTTTGTGACAATCTTTCGACCATAAAAGCAAAACTAAATGACTTTTATATTTAAAATTGATAATGAACATAAAAAAAAGTAAAACTTATTTTTTAAAAAATAAATAAAAAACTCCAGTAAACATCTGGGAATGTTTTAAAGTGTTTTCTATGTTTTTCTATGGAAAATATTTACATATCCTTTGCGACTTCTTGTTAGGGTCGCAAAATCAAGTGAGGCAAATTTAGTAAGAAATAGTAATTAACATGTTTCAAATAATTGTTGATAAAAAATTTAATTTCTAGTTAAGTTGATTATTAATAATAAAAAAAATCATCATTGTTAGATCCACCCTGAGGAGGATGTTTTAGGTAGAATGAGCATGTGATTGTTGATGAGAAATCTTTATTTATTAATTGCATAATGACATCGTTTTGCTTGGTTCTGGTTTGGACATGTATTTGAATACTTGAGTAAGACGTGTTGACTGTGATCTTGGGGTAGCCCAATCTTGACATAATGAGATCGAGAAGATTACCATAGAGAACAAAACAACCATCACAAAATTGAGAGACATTGTTTATCCGAACGGAAAAGTGATTGAGTTTATGTTCCATGAAGTTTTCGACATGTGTGATTTTATGTACTGTGAGGGATAATTGTGAATGTTGTAAGTTTGTTGTTTGTGTGCTGTTTAGATTTGTGACTCTCCTACTCAGATGGGATTGATATGTTATTTGATTAATTATTTGAATCTAATGAAATTAATTTAATGATATTAAATTAAAGTACTAATTAATTAAAGTTTGATAATTATGAATTTTAATAATATTTCAGTAAACGATTTTAACTTATTAAATTTAATATTTTTAAAAATTAATGTTTATTTTAAAAATTACATAATGTATTTTTATCCAATAAAAATTATGAGAAATTAAAATGTAATATTAATATTTCCCCATTCATTAATTTTTTCATATTTAAATATTTAATCAAAAACTATATTAATCAAAGAAAGATGACATCTGAAAATTGTTGTGAAGAATCTGTTTGTGTTGTAAATAAATGTTTGCATTCAAATTGTGATGTTGTTAATATGTACATTAAATTATTATTAGTAGTAAAACGTTTCTTTTCATTAAGGTATCCTGAATGGAGGAAAGTGTATTACCGTTTAAAGTTGATTATCAACAATTTCATGCCTTTCTTGAAGTTATTGGTTTATTGATTGACTATTCAATATTGTTCATATTTCCATTTAAATGGAGACAAATCATTAGATGTCAAATTTTTATCCTCTTTACGTATGTATTTACCGTTGGAGGAACAGTTTACTGGGAATGAGATTCAAATTGGTTTAGAGTTGAGTTTATAAATCGAATACCCAACACTTCCATTGGATAAAACTACAATTTTATATATTTCAAGTTGTATTTTGTTTATTTGCTGTTTTCCATCGAGATAAACGAATTCGAGTTAACCGAGTTGTATTACACTGAATGTCTCAATATTTAGAATGTGCGAGGAATATTTTAATTTGTTTGAATGTGTGAATGTATTGATGTATGTTGATTTAAGTATGTTGAATTTAGAATGGTGATTCTCCACCCAGATGGAAATTGGTATTTTTTATTTTAAATTTAAAGTGATTGACTATTTAAACACAATTAAAAAAAGTTTAATATTTTTTAGTAAAATTTAAATTAAATGCATTTTTAATAATTTGATGACATTTTTATTATTTTAAGATTTATTGAAAAATGGTAAAAAATATTATTTTTTTAATTAATATTTTTAGAGGCTAAATATTTTAAAAAATAATTTAGAAAAATTGTTCGAATAATCATGATTAAAAAGAGAAATAAGAAAACCAATTAGAACGATGGCAAACGATGAAAGATTTTCTGAGAGTCATAATGACTCTAAATGTGATTGTAATAAAGATTCAAACGAGACTTGTTTAAATGTTCTTAATAGAATGAATTATATTTATGGATTTATTTGAGTTGGAATACGTTTTAACTTGGCGCTGCAAACTGCTGGTACGAAATAGAAATCCTTGTCTTCCTTAAGATTAACTAGAGCTATTAGATATATTTGATTTTTCAGAATTTTCCTGATTAAGTTACTGAAAGTAATGTATGGATTTTAATAGTAATAATAACAACAATCATAAAAAAATCGAAACATTATAAAAGTTATTTTGAAAACATTAATGTCCTTAAATTCAGGAGCATTTTTGATTCCTTATACAATTACTTTATGTTTTATTGGATTGCCTTTATTTTTTATGGAGTTGGCTCTTGGTCAGTTCGCCAGTATTGGTCCGATTGGCATATGGAGTATCAGTCCAATGTTTAAAGGTAAAATATGTTTTCTTGAAAAAAAATCATCACTAACATCTAATCATTAACTTACGTCATTTAATTATATGTTGTAATATATATATATATATATATATATATATATATATATATATATATGACGGGTGAGCTGAATTTTCGACATTGACAGTTTCTGTTTTAATTATTAAATCGTAATTATTATAATTTATTATTTATTTTTTCGAATTCTGTGTTGATTTAATATTCAGTCAAATAAATCAGCTCACAAGGCCTTTCGGCAAAGGCGCTGTACAGAAAGAATCGTCTCGATGCGGACTATGTAGATTGACCACGATCCTAAATGGAATCACTCCGCTTCTTCCGCAATTTCACATTGAAATGCGTGACCGACAAACAAATAAACAATTTAACACCTTCGCGACGTCGTCTACTAACTACGGTACAATGTTGCTGCTATTTCCTGTCATATAGTAATACACTTTACGTTTAAAGTTCTACGTATTTTGCTTACATAATGTTATACATAATGTTTTTACATAATGTCATGTACGTCTACAGAATATAGCTAAAAATAATTTACGGCTAGCACAAATCCATGCTTTTTCCTCTCCGTCATAAATGTGTTAATTTAAATTGACATGATTATATAAATATCTTTTACAACATTGAAAGGCTTTTTTTGATTAAAGAAATAATCACTCATTATTTTTTCTGAGTTCGATATATTTCTCTTTAATTTTCCTAATTAAATAATTAATGAAACAAGAATCATTTGATGAATTAATAAATTTTCTCTTTGGACAAATAAAAGAATAATCGAATACTGAAAAAGTATAGAATAATAAAGTCAATGACATTTTCTGAAGGTTTTTCAATCTTAAAGGGATAAACTCAAAATAAAAAAAAATTACAATGTGTCCTGAAAATAGGCAAACTCTTTTTTTCTTTTTTTCATTCATTGTTTGAAGTTGTTTTTATTAAAATAAAAGGATGAATCAAAATGGAACTAAAAACGTCGATATTTCGTGCTTCTTGGGCATTTACAAATTCTCCGTCACAAAGTCCATGAAACAATAGAAGAGATTGGAAGTAGGGAGGATCGATTTGGAAGATGGAGGCATACATTACCCAGAATACGAATAAAGATTCTGCCTTTTATAGAAATGCTCAACCGAAACCAGTCGATGATTGCCCATAAAGTTTGCTTGCGTATGGCTTGCATTGATTCAGATGGCGGCCATTTTGAATAATGAATTTTTATTAGGTTTTTGTTTAAAATATAAAGTTTTTGAATGCATGTTAGTTTGATTAGAAACAAGTATTCTTATTCTAAAGTTTTCAAAAATAATTTTGATCAGAAAAGACTTTCCTTATTTTCCGTATACTGTAGAGAAAATAAAAATCTTAAAACATATTTGAAAAATTAACATTTGTTTTCTCGCCAATTAAATATGCATATGATGTCATTATTTTATGATATTCAAACTATAGTCAAACCCCGATTTAACGAAAGAATGGTGAAGTCCCTGCCAAAACCCCGTACATTATATGTATATAAGACCTCGCTTTAATGAACCCCATTTTAACGAAAACGTCAATTTAATGAACGTTGCCTTCACATTTTACATAATCATAACCCCGCCTAAAACGAAAATTCACCTATGAAACATCCGTTTTCTGTTTTATTTTATTCACAAATTAATAAAATTCATTAATCTAATGTTATAAAAGTAAAATTCGAGTGACTTTGTTGTTTTGTGCTAACATGGATGGAAGCCACAAAAGACAACTTATTTCTATTGGAAATAATACCAAACCACGATGCTTTAAGGCAATCTATGCTGCGAGACTTCAAGTAAATATGCTAGTACTAAAATTGCTCGGATGAATCCCTGGAACGAATGGCTCACTAAATTCGATCGGCAAATGACTCGAAAAAATCGCAAGATTTTACTAATTATCGACAATGTCTCTAGCCATTCTGCGCTGCCGCTTTCATCTATTGAATTGGTTTTCCTTCCACATAATACCGTGTTTCCCTGAAAGTAAGACAGTGTCTTACTTTCTTTTTATCCCTAAAAGCCCTACTATGTCTTACTTTCGTGGTATGTCTTATATTGGGAAAAAAATTGTCGATTTTTTTGTTTTAACCATAAAATTAACATTTATTAACAACCTGAATAGTATTGTATTCACCATAAAACAGGTTAATAAAATGAAGTACCAAGAATGTCTTGTTACAACATTGCATAACATGTAAAACAATGAAAAATGGTAAGAACGAACAGTGGAATAGTTTAATCATGGAAAAAGTGGAATTTTTAATCATATAATATTTTTCCATTTTATTTTTAATTTAAATTTTTTTTTATATTTTTACATTGATTTTTCTCATACATTATTTGCACATTTTGTTTTTTTCAACACGTTGTTTTTTTATTGATTTTTCATTCTTATCATTCCCGCAAAATCTCCCTCCTAAAATTCCCTCCAATCTTCCCGCCAAAAATGCGGGGGCGATGTTTGGGGGGGGGTTACCGTTGTCCATGGTCCTGATGGACCACGGAAAACATTATTGCTGCTCCAGCAGAGGAGAACTGTAAGCCCACACAGCCTGGTATGTTGGGACTTGTAGTCCTCCTCAGCTGCATCTTGCGGATACAATAAGAGCTGCAGAGAATCTCTTAACACCCCCCCTCCCCCTCCTTGGTCTCTCTCTGTATGACCAGCACTGACCTTTTTCCGGGAGGACACAGAGCCAGTGACACCTGTCAGCAGACTGATCAAAACGACGCTGTCTCTTCAATCGGAGGGGAGGGCACTGGCCTGGCACCCCCCCCATGGTGCGGCCCGCATCCCCAGCCCCACTCTTTGTACCGCACGTCACTGGAGGCAAATCCCCCCGTGTTTTCCCGAAAGTAAGACATATGTCTTACTTTCGGGGTACGGCTTATATTAGCTGACCCTTCTGAAACTCCCGATACGTCTTACAATCGGGGGTGTCTTACTATCAGGGAAACACGGTACTACGTCATGTATTCAGCACTGCGATCAAGGAACTATGGAAGCTTTTAAGATGCATCATAGAAGTGTCCTGGTAAATCGCCTTCTTCTTCATATTGAATTGCAGAAGTCATTGGCAGAATTCCGCGTCATAATTTTGGGTGCTATCAATATCGAAGCAAAAGCATGGGAAAGCGTCAGTTCAGTCACTGTCGCTAATTGTTTTTGAAAGGCCGGTTTTCAACATGAAATAATAATTGTTCCTACAGAATTTACTTTAGCACAAGGGAAAATTTGGTTGAAATTTGGTTGAAGTTCTAAGACAAGATTTTGGTTCCACGTTCAGTTTAGCGTAATCTATCGAAGAATTTGTTAACATCGATGAAGACATCGCGATGGAAGGAATTCTTACTGATGAAGAGATTCTTAAACAAAATCGAAATGAGAATGACGAAGGAAAAAAAGGAAACAAATGAGTCTCTCAGACTTTAAGCAATACCGTGATATCCCTATTACAAGCCATAGCTTGTATTAAATTTTTGACAAAAAAAGTGATGTTGGCTTGTTTTGTGGTCGGTGGTAATCGACTATCATCGCAGGATGGCACAATTTCGTCCGTGTTCACATTCCGCACATAATAAACGGCCACGAAATTGCCACAGCCGATCTGGTGCAAGTCCGTGTTGGTGAGCGCGGGGTCGTGCTCGAGTGAGAACAGACCTGAGATATCGGGTCGCTCCTTCAATATTGTCAGGCGAATCGGCTTGGGCATCTCTATGACGACAAGAGTGATGATTATGAGGCGATTATCGATTGAGAATGGCGATGGGTTTTCGAATTGACCAGATGCCGAAAAAAACAAAAAAAACATAAAAATTAAAAACCGAAAAACTTCTGATCGATGGAAATATTTTCTTGCGAACTAATGACGAATTGAAATTTCGAAAAAAATCTTTATTTACAACATAGGATTTCTCATGTTTTATACATTTAAACAAAATCCTTGTATAACTAATATCGAATCATCAAAATATCAATTATTAATTATGTAAATAATGCTTTTCAACACGATATAGAAAACATCAAAACTGTACATATAAATAATTAAAATAAATCAAAACAGCCTTAGAAAATAATTTAGTAAATTCAGACAAGAAAATGTTGTAATTTTCCAAATTATCGTATATTTCAAATGCCTGTAGATATTGATATATGAGCGATAACACTTGAGTTACAATATCGCAAGCGAATGAGAAAGTTTCATTAATTTGCGAGGAATCATCTCCACAAGTTTGGTGAGTACTCTTGCAATATTTTTTAATATAGAGATTTAATAATTATATATAATTATAAATAAGAAATATCGGATTTTTTATATATATTTAATATTTATAAATACTGATTAAAATTTTTGTGTCACTACAGCTTGTAATGAGTTAGTGGCATGTATTTATTTTTATTAAAAAATTAATAAAAAATATTAAAAAAATAATAAAAATTTAATTAAAATTTCGTATATTAGAATTATATATAAAACATCACTTTAATTTATCAACAATAAGCATAATAAATATAATATCTTAGAACTTCAACAAATAAGTATAACGATAAATAACAAAATTTATTCAAACACAATAGCTTCATCATGCAAGTCAACATCCTCACAAAATCTCTCCAATTCACGGGCTTGTTCTGTTGTTTTTTCCAATGTATTTTTAATTTTCTCACCATAAATTTGATGTTTATAAATTAAAGTTTCTGAAAAGCTTTGACCAGGCACTAAATATGATGCTGGAAGATCATTTTGTATTATCTCTGGGTAATCATGGTCCACGCTTTAGTAATCCATCCAGTAATTTCATCGATTGTAGGTTTTGTTATATTTCCTCTGGCGTTTCTTACCATTCTATATTCAATGTAGTTGATAAATTTCTTCTCTTAAATAATCTTTGAATAGCTTAATTATCCACTCAACCAATATATTAGGTTGGTAGAAAAATAATGGCGGTTTTGGGACACAAACTTCAAAGACGTGCAAATTCACAGAAAACAAAAGTTTATTAATCAAAGTATGAACCGTTGGCATCAATACATTTTGCCAACGAGAAACAAGTTGTTTTATTCCATCAGCATAAAATGCATCGGTTCTCGAAGCGACGAATTCTTAGAAGGCATTTTCAGCATCATTTTGGTTTTTGAAATTTTTTTCACGTAGGAAGTTGTACAAATGCCTGAAAAAGTAGAAGTCCGTTGGCGAGAGGTCTGGTGAATATGGTTGAAGAAGCAGGGTTTCATAGCCCAACTCATTAAGCATTTGAAGAGTCACTTTTGAAATATGAGGTCTAGCGTTATCATGAAGAAGGATGGGACTTTTTCGATTGACCAATCCCGGACAAATGGTTTTCAATTTTTTATGCATTTCATTAATTTCATGACAGTACCTCTCCGCTGTGATTTTTTCACCTGGATTCAAGAAACTATAGTGGATGATTCCAGCATCATATCACCAAACTGTCACCATAACCTTACGGGGTGTTAGTTTAGGTTTTGGAAAGTGTTTCGGTACTTCATCTTTGTCCAACCACTGTGCAGATCGACGTCGGTTATCATACATGATCCATTTCTCATCACAGGTAACAATACCATCAAGAAATGGATCGTTTTTATTGCGAAGATGATTGGCAGAACAAATTTCATACTGTCGGTTCTTTTGATTTTCATTCAAATCATGTGGAACCCATTTATCAAGTTTCTTGATTTTTCCAAGTTGTTTTAAATGATCCAGGACTGTTGAATGACTAATGCCCAACCCATCTGCAAGTTCCCTGATTGTTGTACGGGGATCTGTTTCCACCATTGTCCTCAAATTGTCGTTGTTCACAGCAACTGGATGACCACGACCTTCTTCATCTTCAAGATTTTCATCTCCGTCAGAAAATTTTCGGAACCATCGTTGGACTGTGCGCTCAAAAGCTGTTCCCTTGCCAAACGCTTTATTGATATTGCGATCCGTTTCTGCTGCTTTACGACCCAGTTTAAATTCGTACAAGAAAATTGCTCGAATTTTAATTTTTTCCATTATTAATTTA
>MQRK01193140.1:436-16692 GCA_001938485.1 Girardia tigrina | reverse complement strand
ATTTTAATTTTTTCCATTATTAATTTAGCACCGTAAATATTCTAAAAAATAACAGCAATATGTTAATAATGGCTATAGGAATATACAGTTAGGCATAAGATTTCAAATAATATCTAACAGTAATGCATTTAAACTTATATACATATCAAAGTAGATAAACAAAGTATAAAGCTCAAAAACCGCATTATTTTTCGATCAACCTAATATTTTCAAACATAGTAAGGAGGACTTTTCTCCCGCCATTCTCTCGATTCTATATGTTCTTTCTTGCATTGCTGAATCTCTAAATTTAATTTCATTGGCCTTCCAACGTTTTACCATTTGTAAATCAAGCATCTTTCCACGACAAAACGTAGCCATAGATTGGTTAGAAGAATGAAGTTCGTGTAGAATTTTAAGTTTTAACTTAATAGTACAGTTTGTTCTCGGGACTGAGAGAGTCATGGTTTGCTTTTTAAAAAACAACAATATATAAGTCATTATTTACGAAGAGTAAAGCAAGTTATTTAAAATTAACACGATATTTTAAATAAAAATTAGTTATTATTATTTTATTTTAAAAAACGTTCCACCACTTCAAAAAAATTAAAAATTCATGTAAATGAGTAAAAAAAGCGTGTTTTTTAATACTTTTCTGCTGGTAGTGGCTTGTATTAAACTTTTTTTACAAAATGGAAGAAAAAAGCATGAGTGGTTGGTAAAAGGGAGAACAAGGTATCACTATTTAAAGCAATTGTTAGTCTCTCTGTGATTCATCAGTATTGCAATGAACACGGAATATCCATAAACATTTCGGTAACAGATTTAGAAGCCACTGGTGAAATCTGCCTTAAGTAGATGACTTCAAGTCACATGGGATGTTTTTTTGTGTCTTGATTAACGAAAGGTTTTTCAATAAAGTATATGAATTTTTATTCTTTAAATTCTAAAAAGGAATAGAGAATAAAATTTGGATGGATCGGCCATTACAATCAAACCCCGCTTTAACTATACCCCGTTTTAACGAATATTTTCTCGATTCTAGTGTTTTTCGTTAAACCGGGGTTCGACTGTATTATAAAACTAAATTAATCAACATTTTTTCTTTAGGTCTTGGCTATGGGATGGTTTTCATTTCAGGATTGACGTGCATATATTATAACATTATTATTGCCCAGTGTATGTATTATTTTGGCGTCAGCTTCACATCCTATTTACCATGGGCAAACTGCAATAATTCCTGGAACAATGCTTCATTGTGCTATGATGGTATGGATAATTCTACAAATAGTACATTAAGAGTTTCTCCATCAGAAGAATATTACGAGTTGGTTTTTAATTTTTTTGAACAGCATTCTTATAAAACATACTATAACATTTGTCATAAAAGAAATAAAAAAAAGTGTATGGGAATCTCCTTATCTCTTATAAGCAGTACTCTTAGAACGCTATCTTGTCTTATTCAAAATGAATAGGAAACGCCAGTGTAAGATGTGGTGGCACATCACTCGGGTGAGAAAGAAAATCATTCACGACAAATTTTTATTTCAACACAAATTACAATTATTTATTTGCTATTTTTACACTGTTCGAATTTTTCACCTCAATTGCCACATTTAAAAAATTATTTTTAAACTTAATTTATATTAGTTTATATTTTAGTTTATATTTTAATTTTTAAATTGTAATTGGAATTATTATAATTTATTACATTATTTCGATTATAATTTATTGATAAAAATTTTCGGTACTTCACGTTTGGCCTCCACCGCTTTGCCTCAAATAAAAATTTAATCATTTTGTATAAATATTTTTTGTATATTATTTATACCAATTCTAATCGATAACACACAAAAACTATTCCGACACGAATATATATAATATTTGAAAATTCAAAATAATTTTCTAGAATTAAATTAAAACCATTTAGTAAAATATTATTAAATATAACTAAAAAATTTAAATAAATGATTTTTTCGAAACAAAACTTAAGAATTATTTAAAAATTATAAAATATTTACTGAAAGAAATTATTAAAAAAATTTATTCTTTTCCATTAATCAATATTCTTAAATTGGTGGGGATCCATCAACAAATACATCCAAAATGATTATAAAATAATCAAAAATATAAAATAAAAATAAAAACTATAGGGTGCAACACCAAATATTTCGGAGAATACTTCCAAGGAATGGCCAACAATTTTATTATGGATTAAATCTTACTTTTATATTCTTGTTCTTGCATTGTATTGTAAAAGCTTGTATTATTTTCTATATTTTAATCTAAATATATTTGTCTTTTATTTGGTGTTTCGTCCTATAGTTTTTTTATATTTTTGATTATTTTATAATTATTTATTTTATTTATTATTTTTGTTGTATTTGTTAATAGGTCCCAACCAGTTTAAGAATACATATTAATCGAAAAAAATAACTTTAACATCTGTTGGGCACTCATTTATATACAATATTTAATTCTGCTATTTTTTAAATAATATTTAATAAATTATTTTAATTTTAAAAAAATATTAAAAATTTTTCTTAATTTTTTAGTAAATATTTTATAATTTTTAAGTAATTCTTAAATTTTGTTTCAAAAAAATCCTTTATTTAAATTTTTTTAGTTGTCTTTAATAATTTTTTAATAAACGATTTTAATTAACTTAAGTTACGTTAAAGGATTAATTACATCATTTTAACTTCGATATCGGTCCCCTCTATTTTTCCTCAAGATTTGTTAGGAGATAATTTAATTTAGTTAAATAAAATTCATGATAATATTCGAAATAGGCCCCACCTAATAACAATGCTGGCACTTTGAGATCAGTATTAATTTAACCATTTAACGACTTGTACGGTTTTCGATCGATTTCATCGACTTCCGAGCGTCTTTCCGCCAAGGCGCTGCACCGACAGAATTTTATTGATGCGGGTTATCCAGATTGACCACGATCTTAAATGGATTCACTCCGGTTCCTCCGCAATTTTATGTATTTTATTTGTTGATATTTTTTTAATAATGAAACTTTGTATTTTATACATAATTGATTTTTAGCAATATAATTAGTAAATAAGTGATGAAAATCGTAATTTATCAAATAAATTAGTATTTTATAAAAATTTTCCATGAAATGCCTTGTAGGAATCCTTAAAATCGTCATTCAAAATCGGTGTTAATTTAACCATTGTACGGTTTTCGATCGATTTCATCGTTTTCCGGATGTCATTCGGCGAAGGCACTGTACTGACAAAATTGTATTGATGCGGGCTATTCAGATTGACCATGATCTTAAATGGATTCACTCCGGTTCCTACGTAATTTCACATTGAAAAGAGTGACCGACAAACAAACAAACAAACACACTTTTTAGACAAATATTATATATATATATATATATATATATAATTTAATATTATTTCATTTAGTAATTATGTTCTAAACATATCATCGAGCATTGAAGATTTTGGTTTACCTCAATGGAAAATTCTCGTGTGTTTTGTAGTTGCATGGATAATAGTCATAATTATTCTTTTAAAAGGCATCAAGATAATGGGAAAGGTTTTAATATAATTTTCCATATAAATAAATTCATATTTATGTTCTTATTTTCAGGTATCATATTTTACCGCACTTTTTCCATACATCCTTCTAACAATCCTGTTAGTAAGAGGAGTCCTTCTACCTGGTTCATTAAATGGAATATTATATTATGTTAAGCCAAATTTTACTTATCTTAAATATCCGGATGTTTGGATTGAAGCAGCGACTCAAATATTTTTTTCGCTTTCCGTTTGCAATGGCAGTCTCATTGCTATTTCTAGCTACAATAGATTTAAGAATAACTGTTTAAGGTATAAAGAAAGTTTTATTTTATAAAATCACAAAACATTTAAATACAATTTTCTGCGATCCACCACTCAAACCTTTACTTTATTTTGTGACTTTAATAATAACGATAACAACAACAATAATAATAATAATTATGATGTTAATGACTAGATTATCGTCTCTATTATAATGACCACCAGAGCAATTATTCATTCTTGTGCATTTTATTTCTGTGTAAATTAGTTAATTGTGAATCATTTTCAGTTGATAGATTTATTTGATTAAATATTTCACACCATTAAAAATTTTTGATCAATAATTGAGAATTTAAATTAATTTTTAGGCAATTATCTTGGAAAATATATAATACATTATTTATTTTAAGAAATACTTTCGACGAATGTTAATGTTCAAGTTTATTCTATCATACCATACTTTACATGACAAAGGATAATAATAATTACAATAATAATAATTAATAATAAATTTAATAATAATAATAATATTTAATAATAATTACAATCTTTAACCAAGAGATATTTTATTTTTTAAAAAATACAGGAAGCAGTGTTAGGTTTGTGGTAGTGTTCTCATGAAAATTCAGATAAAGACATTTTTGAATCTTTTATTTAATAACTATAAATTATACTATAAATTTAGTTTTTTTAAACAAAAGTATTAAATTTAAATAATAATTACATTCTTTTCTAATTCGTTGTTTTGGGCAGAGATGCGGTATTAGTTGCTGTCATCAATTGTGCTACATCAGTCTATGGAGGTTTTGTCATATTTAGCAATTTAGGTTTCATGGCCCATATGAAGAACGTAAGTGTAGCTGAAGTGGTTAAAGGAGGTAAATAAACTTTTAAACAGTCTAACCTTTAGTGAAACTTTTAAGGACCTGGTTTAGCTTTTAAAGTTTATCCAGAAGCTTTAAATAAAATGCCATTATCTCCCCTTTGGTCTGTGTTGTTTTTCATGATGATGTTGATTCTTGGTATCGGATCTCAGATAGGCTTAGTCGAGGCAGTTCTTGTTGGATTTCAAGATCTGCTGAGCAACAACTTATTGAAATCAGAAAATCGAAAAATACTTTATCGGTAATTTTGAGAGTGTAAAAGACATTTTTAAAATATTTTAGAGTTGCAATGTGTTTTCTTTTATTTTGCATTGGAGTACCCATGACGTGCCGGGGAGGAATGTACTTATTGGAGATATTCGATGGAGCGGTAGGAGGATGTGCGGTCCTTATACTTGCTTTTGTCGAAATTGTTGTCATATGTTACTGTTACGGTTAGAATTTATATTGTTATTTTATTTTTATAATATGATTCTTCTTTTATATAAACATTGAAAAAACACATACAGTCCACCCTCGGTTTTGGGGCAAAAAATATCAAATTTTGCTCCAAAAACCAAAATTTCCCCCAAAACCAAAAAACGCCCAAAAAATTAAAAAAACATCGAAAAACTAAATAAAATTTATTCCAATTTTTTAAAATAATCAGTTATTGTTTTCCCAAATTTAAATTCCTTCCTTAAAAAATTATTAAATTGCATTCTAAACTTGATGTATTCTTTTTGAACATCAAAATGTATATATTCAATAACATTTTCCAATTCTTTAAGTTTTTCCCATCCCAGCTTTAGTTTATCATAACGAACTTTTTCACAAATTTCAGCTGTTCCGGTATCCTTTTCCAGCAGTTCTGATAAATTTTCTTCATAAACATCAACAATAACGTCCTCTATATCTTCCTCAAGCATATGAATTTTCATATTTTGGTTGGTTTCGTCTTTTTTGGAAAATGCCTTTTTTGAAACAATTAATAATCGATTCTTTGGATATTAACTCCCAGGCAATAGAAGTAAAAACAATAGCATTTTTAATATTAATGTTTTTAAATGGATCATTATTTAAATCATCTTCTTCAGTTTCCAAAAAATCAACTAAAGAATTATTGTAATGATCCTTGAATGCCTTTATCAAACCCATATCCAATGGTTGTGTTATGGAAGTTGTTTTTTTGTCTTGTGTTTCCAAACTTAATGCTTTTTCTTTATAAATTACCATACACTTCCAACAACAATCCGATAATAAAATTCGCCTCCCTTTGTCTTTAGTTACTTTCAAATTAACTTTTTGAATAAATTTCTTATCACCAAGTTAGAAATATTTTTGTAATAATATTCAATTAAGAACGATTTGAACTTCTGTTAGTTGGCATAATGTTTAACGAAAGCACAAGTTAAAAAAAATAAACAGTTAATTAATAGAATATTAAAAGTTTATTCATTATTTTTAAAAAAAAGCTGGTAATATTTTAAATTTGGGGAAATTTTGATATTTATTTCAGACCAAGATTAAATATTATTTTTAGGTTAAAAAAATATGCCCCAAAAAACGAAACATAATTGTACTTTTGGAATAAAAACACAATATAAATAATATGTAATAGTGTGATTATTTTAAAACCTGCCCCAGAAACCAAAATTTCCCCAGAAATCAAGGTGCCCCACCATAAAGAATGCCCCGGAAACGAGGGTGGACTGTACCAAAAATGTCTATTATAAACAACCATTTTTTAAAAAAATCCTTTGAAATTGCAGTTTCTCGTATTAAAAAATTATTTTTTGAGAGCCGCCTTGTATTTTATTTGTATTAATGTTTAAAAAACCTGTTTTAATATAGACAAAATCGGGTTTCTTATACAAGGCATTTTGCGGTATGTTAAGAGAACTCACACATTTGACAGAACATTTATTACATTCACATGTTTTATCATCTTTATGATGATCAACAGTATGGCTTTCACTTATATCCATCAATCAATTTTCAATATCTCCCATTATAATCTGAACTAACTTGATAAGACTATTTTATTTAAAAATATTAATTTAAATTTGATTGGCTAAAATAAAATATTTTTATAGTCATTTTTAAACATTAATTTGATTTTAATTATTTAAAAATTTACAAAAATAAAATCATTAAAATTATTTAAAAGTTTCAATAATAAAAACTAAAAATTTGAATATTAAATCTAAATTTAAATAAATTAGTTTCAGATTATAAAAAATTAAATATTAATCATCCATCTGGTTAGGAGAGGCACAATCCCAAATCAACATACAACATTTGAACATGCAAAAACTACACAAAAACATCCACACACCAAATATTCCTCACACGGTATAAATGTTTTTTGAAAGTTATGTTAAATATTTTCTGAAAGTTAAGATAAAAAACTTTATTTTGTAAATAATCATTTAAATAATTTTGTGTTTCCATTCTTCTTATTAGCTTACTTTATATATATATATATATATATATATATATATATGTATCCATGGAATTTAGAAACCTATTTTTGAATGCCTTCTAGTCAATCAATTTTCTCCAATCTTTGCATACTTACGCATTCTCGATGACAATAAATAATTATGTAAAATATTGATCGAAAAAACTTTTTAAGATCCCAAAATGGGAAAAACGGGAAATTCGGAGTTCCAGAACAATATTAATTGAAAAAGATCTACTTATAAATTATAAGTAGTTTATATTAATTTTTATTGTGTTTTTTTTAATTATTTTTTAATTAAAACTTTGTTGACAAAGTAGAGTTCTGTCTGCATAAAGAATGGACATAAAAAATCTAATTTTTTGATTTACTAGTTAAATATTCTCTTCAATTTTTAAATTAAAATACTCGCATAATAAATAAAAGTTATGCAAAGAGCTGATTTAAAGTTGATTTATATTTTAGGAAACTATTTTATTCTATATAATCTTAGACCAAATAATCATTGTTTACCTTGTTAGAAAATGGATTTCCAAATTGGATTTGATTATTTGGTTGAATAAATAACGTAAATATTATGATATTAAGCCGACGTTGATGACGTTTTTTATATTAGGTTGTCAAGTATGACATTTGTAGGCATGATTACAATACATTCAAATAGTTATAATTTGTCAATGATTAGTCATTATTGTTTGAATATCCTCTTGAAATTTACTGTATTTATGAGGGGTTAATTTTAAATTTTTATCTCGCCTGAATAGTTTATTATTTTTTTAATTTAAAGGGTAAAATATTTTTATGTTAATTTGCTTATTAAGTATTTTAAAAAATTAAAAATTATATAATAAAAGAAAATCATAAAAAAGTAAAATATTTATTTAAAAATAAAAAAATCTTAAATGCATCTAAATAATATTAAATATCTTAAAATTAAAAATGTCAAGAAAACAAAAATATTAAATATTTATTTATAAATAAAAATATTTTTAAAAAGAAATTTTAAAAATTGATTTTGAAAATAAAGTTTAAATAATTTTTTTGAAATAAATTTTCGAAATAAATTTTCAGGGTTTTAAAAATTAAATCGAAAAGAATTTAATAGATTAATTTGGGTCGAGATAATTAAATTAAATTAACAGGAAAATTTGTTTTAGAAATGTGAATTGTTATAGTAATAAAATTTTGGTGGTGTTAAATTATGGCTTTAGAATGTGATAATAATGAAAGTGTCATAAACGCTACTTACAGTATTAATTCTAATTTTCTTCTCTAGCTAAAATATGTTTGAATAATCAGTCCTTTTGATGGTTGGCAAGGTGTTGACTATACTAATACAATTTCAAGCTTGCACTGAAATCAGTTAATGTGAAAATTTTCTACACTGTTCGATTTTTCGATGAATTTTGAAATAATGATTGCGAAATTTGTCTGACAATCTATATGTAATGAATGTAGGTAGGTGTTTCTCTGCTTGCAGCAACACCTCATTACTCAATGTTAGGTTCTTGATCAAGATTATAATTCATTAACACCAAAATTTTATTTCTACAACAGTAACAATTATTTAAACAATTTTTCTTGGGGAACTTTTCTTTTGTAATCTTTTTGACCTGATTAATTATACATAGAAATACTGGATTATAATACTGATAACTTATTTAATTAAAATGTCAATTTTAATTGGAATTTATTATTTTTTGATTAAATTAAATTTTTAATATTTTATAAAATTTCTTTAAAATACCTTATGAAATCTACATAATTTAATTTTTTATTGTACATCCTTTTTAAAACGTATTTTAGCTACTTTACAACGATTTCTATCAATTTAATTGCTTTTTAATTCAATATTTAAATTTGTTATACTTTAAAATTTATTATAAATTTTTAATGGTTGTTTTATTTTTAAATACTAATTAATTAAAGTTTAGAATTATAAATTTTAATAATATTTTTAGTAACGATTTTAACTTATTAAATTTAATATATTTTAAAAAATTAATGTTTATTTTAAAAATTACTTAATGCTGTTTTATCTATAAAAATTTTGAGTAATTAAAAATTAATATTAAAAACTTTCCCATTCATTTTTTTAGATTTGAATACTTAAACAAAAACTATATCAATCAAAGAAAGATGACCACTGAAAATTGTTGTGAAGAATCTGTTTGTGTTGTCAATAAATGTTTACACTCAAATTGTGATGTTATTAATAAATGTAAAACATATAATTTCCCTTGGTTTATATATATTTTTCAAATCAATTATTTAACAATTCATCACAACTGAAATTTTAGTAAATAAAAATAAATTATTCTTGAAAATTACTTTTTAAAATTAATTAAAGATATTTTTAATTATAATTATTTAGAAAAACTTTTGATTTTAGGTATTTTCTTTTTTTTAGAAACTATTTATAAAAATTAATTATTTCAAATTTTTTTTATAGTGAACCTGCTTTTCATACCCACCTTGGATGAGCTTCTGTAGCAGGTTTTGTCTTTGAGATTTGTTTCACCATCATTTAAGAAATCAAATATTTCCGTTGATGAACTTTTATTTACAACCTCATTTCCTTCTATTGGACAATATTCTACAGCTGTATCCATAGCTTTGTATCCTTTTTCCAAGAATGATGTTAAAAAACTTACGTTGTCTGTTTTCTTTTATGGGCAGTTATACTATTCAACTGATAAAAAAAGAATCAAACGGTACTTACAAGGAAAATTATAAAATTAAGGATGCAACATATTTATTTAAACAAAATTAAAGAATTTTCTAGATTATTTCATTAGTAAATTATAGACCATCAGTTAAAGAAGTCGAAAACTTATGAAATGCCCTAGTATAAATAGTATCATGTATATAAGATAAAAGTTAAAAAATATGGATCAAAACATACATCAGTGAGGGATGTACACTGTATATTGTGAAGAACCCTATAAAATAGAATCTCGTGAATGATCTCAGACTGTGCAAAGAAAACCTTTTGGTTATAAAAATCTAATTCAATTGTGAAAAAGTAACAAAAGTCTTCCCATCAACGTCCTGTGTTTCCAAGAATCAAATCAAAATCATGTTCATTAAAATTTTTGATATTTTCGTATATTTTATAGGATTTATTAGATTTATAAGGCTGTGAAAAGTTTATATTTTGAAAAAAATGTTTTGTATTTGTTTATAACACAATGCGATATTTAAGAATCATTTTATTAATGGTAATGTAATAATTTATTATTTTTAAGGTATCGAAAGGTTTAGAAAAGATATAAAACTTATGACAAAGCACAAGCCCAATTTATATTGGAAATATTGTTGGATGTACATTTGCCCAGTTTTACTTTTATTTTTAATAATCGCTCTGATTATTTTTTCATTTCTAAAAAAGAGTAAACTATCAAATGGCTTTTTAGCTTTACAGATCGTACTTTCTATTATTCCAATTGTATCGATAATCGGCGTTTTTGCCACCGTCTACTGTAGAAATGGCGGATGGCTGGTAAGTTATATTTTATTCTTAAATTAAAAAAACATTAAAATATACAGTGATATTGCTTTTTAAAAGCGAATTCACGAATAAATGAAACTTGTAGAAAGTTTATCATACAATTACTTGAGATTTTTTCTTTTAAAAATAATTTCTTTTAAAATACTATTTACAAAGTGTTCTCTGATTAATCATATTGGTTAGCAAAGGTCTTTCAATCATTACACTTGTCACCATGCCGCACGACTAATCTGTGGCTTACGAACACTAAACTTTGAAGTTTTAACTGTGATTGATTGGTCGCTCTAAATAGGCCTTGATGTTCTTTATGAGCAGCGATACTTCTATTTTTGATTTTTGACTACCCTTAGGCATGTCTTGCAGATTTTTGTTTGCAGCTAATCATTTGCGAACTCCATCTAATGTTTCCCCATAGGATTCCAGTTAGTCAGAAATTTCACCACCAAGGTTACAAAGCAATGTGACAAATTCAGCACGTTTTGCTACTACTAACAACATCAATATGAGTTTTGCAACATTTATTATTATCACAAGCGCATTCACTATTTGACAATCTCTCTGAGTTCAAAGTAATTATTTTCAATAAATGAAAATCTGTTAATAAAAATTATTAATTACAAAGAATCTAATTGGTTGAAATGAAATCTAAACATTTTTTAAAAAAAGAACATATTAAATTAATATATTAAAATTTTAAATTAAATTAAAAAATAAATTATACATTCAAAAATTATTTTAAATCTTTTTACTTTAAAATTAAATTAAATTATTTTTAATTAGTAGGAATCAAAGAAAATATCAATCATCCGTCTGTGTAGGAGAGGCACAATCCGAATCAACATACGACATGCACAATATCAACACACAATTCAAAACATTCCTCACCGCTACCATGAGTTTACAAACAGATTTCTAAATATCAAATAAAAATTTAACAATAATGCCAATACTTATAATCTCTTTAAAATATAAACTAATTACTATATATCATCTTAAGTTACTTAAATCTACTTTCAAAGTCTATTGCAAAACTTTCACAACACCCGGTATATATCATTAATTAAAGATCTTTGAGACATCTTTGATCTTTTAGTACAAGTAACAATGATTTACAAATTTTAATATTTATCAAAAACTTTTAGTGAACATAATCATTTTTACTTCCTTATTTTTCAGTTAAGAGAATTTCAAAGCTCCTTTAGACGTTTCAAATAATTGAAGACTTTTAAACTGATGAGAACAATTACAATCATGATATTATATATCCAGAGTTGTTAAACAAAACGTTTTCAGTTTTATTTCATAGTGGCCGCGTCCGTACCCATAGGGACGAGGTTAGTTTCACCAATTGAAGAAAGGACAGATTTTTATCAATTTTAACACTCGATAAAGATTCTAAATTGAAATTCCAAATCGATTGGCCTGAATACATATCACATACATATTTTGCTAATTATCTCGCGGTATTAATGTAATTCAGCACCTTCAGGTTTGAGACCTTTGAGCGTTTTATAGTAAGCAGCCACCCGTCTTTCGAAAGTAGTCGTTTGATCAAAAATAAATCTAAATTTTCCCACATAATTAAGATTCATTGATGACGGATTGTAATCTCTCAATTTGGATTGTAATGAGAAGCCTTCAAGATAAATAGAAATTTCTTGACCACCTCAGCAGTGAGTATCGATGAGATTGGAATGATTTGGCACTTTTTTCAAACTATCAAAGAAACCTTAAAAGAAATTGAGAGAGTCGACGGATTTTTTTAACTTGGAATCGATAGACGTATATCGTCTTGAAAAACATACTCAGTTGAATTGTTCATTTGACCGCGTAGTAACAGAAAGACATGACCTAGGCTTATGTCGAAAAAAATGTCACGAAACACCCACTTCTTTTCCCAATCACATTTGATCGGAATGTACTGTAGAACGCCGTTCCCTAAATCGTAACCACACAAACCCAAAACTCCTATGTTTAAATTAATCCCAATCAAAAATTGGTCTGATATATCAAATAAATGGTGCTGTTCTCGTCATAATTCTCGATCATAGTTCTCGTCATAATACACTCGATTTCCGTATGATGTGTTTCACGTCTAATTATCATTAAATCTGATGTACTTAAAATAAAAATCCTCTTTTTAACCATCTTCATTTTTACACCCATTAAATTAGCGGATTCATTAACCAAATAATCGTCAATGAACAGTGATGAAGTACCAGAATCCGAATGTCAAATTGGAATATTTTAAATCAAGTAGAAATTGGCTCAAGGTGAAAGGCGCATAAGAGTAAGACCACATCATTTTGAGAACTTATTATCCGGAAAAAAATATAACCGCTATCATAATTATTGTTTTCAAATTGAGTATTTGTAACTTCAGTTTGTTGAAACCTTTTAATTTTGTAAATTGTTACATTCAAATTTTGTATTCACGGATAAATTAATTTTGTGTCTAATAATAATTTTTTGCATAATTTTAACTGATTTTCATAAGCTTTTAAATTTTTATTTTTAATAATACTCGTGGTGGTATTTAAATATAACACTCGAAATAACGGAAATATTTGTCATATTTTTTTAAAAATTACAGCTTATATCGATATTATTTAAACAAACTGTGCGATGAGATGATAATCGAAAATAATAATTTCGTTAATTCGATTTTTATATTTTTGTTTAAATATTCCGGACTTTGCGAAAAACGTGTTTTTTAGATTTAATACAATTTAGGAACGTGTTGTTCATTTTCATTCTCTACAACACAAACGTATTTACAAATATCTGTAATTTTCTATATACATTAAATAATTTTTTATCGATTTTCAACAAAAACAAATACATGATTTTTTTAAACAAAATTTAATAATCAATTTATCAATTAAAAATAACTACGACGAATAGTTTTCATCTTCCCGATAAAAATTAACACATTCTTTTCTTAAACTAGTTACGATGAAACTTTTTTACATTAATTTTATAAATAATTTAATAAATATTTTTCTTTTTAATCAATCTGGAACAAACGTAAATTATTAATTCTTCTAGGTTCAAAGTTTAAATAATAAAGATTATTCGGAAAAGATTGAAAATTATAATGAAGACAGAAAAATGTTTTGAACCATTAATGTCTTTCACTTCGTCAAGATGATTACTAAACATGAAGTGATCATGTACAGGGTGGCCCAATGGGTACGCAGCCTCTAATTTTGCATATTCTAAATCTACTCGTCAAGACGAGTATTTTGATATATAACATGAACATTTTTTTATATATAACAAGAATTTTTACACCTCACATGTTATATATCAAAATACTCGTCTTGACGAGTAGATTTAGAATATGCAAAAATTAGAGGCTGCGTACCCATTGGGCCACCCTGTACTTTTTTCCTTACTAGGTTGACAGATACCGTTATTTATATATTCTGTGAATATTTGCATGTCTACAGATTCAAGTTGTGGTGGTGTTTGAGGTATATGTTTTCCGCAAGATGAGGTTTTACTTTTTCAGTCAAAATCGGATTTCCTAAGTATCTTGAGGGCGATAAAAAATTATTTAAAACAATTCTATTCAACTTGAATTTATAATTTCATCGCGTTACCTTTAAATTTTCTGATGTAAACATTTTTATCTGTTTTGAGTGCTTTTTTGATAAGACTTTCACAACACCCGATAGAAAGCATAAAATTTATTTTTAATTGAATATATTTTTTTCTTTCAGCATCCATTTGGTTTTGTAAATTTTATATTTGTAGTACTAACTTAAGTCTATTTAATAGTGATTTTCATTTTTAAACACAGAAAAACAAAAATTATTAAGTATTTTAATTAAATACATAAATTTAACAAATTTTATAAATGTTCTACAGGAAATTATAAATTATATATTTATTAAATAAATATTATATAATAATTATTGTATTTAATTAAATATTGAAATTGCAGATGTTCATTCATAGGGTTTCGTTTGGACAATTTTCCTACTTTTTTCAGATATGTAAACTAATTTTTTGTGAGCTTTCACTAAAAATAATTCATATAGAACAATAAAAATCGTTGAGCTTTATTATTTTTCTGTTGACAAAATCTGTCATAATTGAAGTTAAATCGGTTTTGATTTCAAAGTAAACTTTTTGTCTTGAAAACTTAAAATAAGTTTATTAACTTAATGGAAATTATTATTGTTTCAATACTAAAATATAAGAAATAAGTAGGAAGAGGACAAATATATTTTTTTTATTAAAATGGTATTAATAGAGACATTGCTCAAAGACTCTCCTAATTATCCTAAAGCGGATCCTACTGTGAGACTAGAAGTTGTTAGCCATAGACATTACTCTTCCAAACGTTTTGTAATATTTATAAGTTATTCGTCAAATATTTAATTATTTTTAATTGTTTTTTTGTATTTATTGTTTTTTGGCCTCTTAATTTTGAATTTTTATATAATTATGATTGCTGAAAATATACATTTAAGTTACATAAAGTATTGGTTTCAATACTAGTTTTAGAGTAATCTTCAATATAAAAATTTTTTAAAATTGACTTCTGGAAAGCCTAAGGTGCATATCTAAGTAAACTTGTGATCGGTAAAATAATTGATGAAAAGATATTTTTCCCTCGATAATTATGAAATAGAATAATAAATAAATGAGATGATTAAAAATATGTGTTACAAGGAGGATGTCGAATAAATCGAGTAAAATTAGAGAAAATATGCACCACAAAAGATTGAGCATTGGAGAGTCAATGGGTCTCATTAAAACAAGTTCCTTACTGTACACAACTTAATTAATATTTTTAAAAATCGAAAATTATTTAAGATAAAACGTTCTAGACCAATTTTCTAAAATCTTTAAAAACACTTTTTTTGAAAATTATTCTGACTTATATTTCAATAAAAATTAAAACCAAAAATGCTCCATCATCAGCAACGTTAATATGTGTAATATTAAAATATTTATTTTAATGTTTATTTTTAATGAAAGATTTCAAAATCGTTCCTTTATTTCAAGATATTATTAGAATATTGATAGCAACTTTTTATTTATTTTAATTAAAGATTTCAGGAATAAAAGGAATTTTACTTTACCAATTTAGAATGTTAATTAATTGGTTGTAGTATCAGTAGGGGGAAAATGAGCATTCGGCCTACATACCCCCCCAGGAACGGTAACCATGGCAACGGTCGCGATGGTACCGTTGCTAGGGACGGTTACCATGGCAACGGTCGCGATTACCCTAGCAATGGTCGCTATCACCCTATCAACGTATACCGTTACCATGGCAACGGTTCCGGTTCACTTGACAACGCCTCTGATTGGTCCCCTGTACCCTAGCAACGGTCGCGATCACCCTAGAAACGGTCCCGATCACCCTACCAACGGTCGCGATCACCCTAGCAACGGTTCCGGGTCACTTGGTAACGGTTCCGGGTCACTGGGTAACGGTAAGCAAGGGACGTTTTTCATTAGCAACGGATACAGTGATCCAAGGCGGTTGTAACCATTGTTACGGTTCCCGTATCCATAGCAACCGTCACCCCGTAACTAAGGACCGTAGAAAAAAGTGCTAATCGATCACTGCACAGTGTCCAAATGTGCTAATCGATAGTGCACATTGTGCCGCA
>MQRK01193128.1:36000-49226 GCA_001938485.1 Girardia tigrina | reverse complement strand
TGTGAAAATTCAAAAAGTAGCAAATTGTTGATTTAAATAAATTTTCGAAACCGCTTTATTTATTTTGAAATTTCGGGTTTATTTTCACTGTATTCGGCCGTTCCAAAAGAAGATAACATATATATATATATATATATATATATATATATATATCACTTGATACGACTAACCCAAATTTTGACTAATAATTATTGTTGATAGTTTTATATTTTCCCTATTTTCATAAAATTGTGAATTTTTAAAAATTTTGAAGATGTAAAAAATAGAATTAATTATATTTCAAAGGAAATTCCTCTAAAGATGAAATGCTAAAAAAGTAAGCAAAAAACCATTTATAAACAAAATATTGTCGGATTTCTACAAGTACTAAATTTTTCTTAAAATTAAACAAACACTGATTTATTTTATTTAATATCTTTTATTTTTAATTTTTATCGTATTTTAAAATACAGGGGTGGCCATAAGTCGCTTTACCCAGTTTTAATAATAATAAACACAAAATTCTAAATGATTTATAAACAAAAACCTGATAAAATTGTTTGTTTTAATAATTATTTATTTAAAAATTTTTAAAATTATTTCATTTTGTTCATTGTTGTTGGCAATATTGGCATGGCACGACATTTAACACTTTAGCAACGAATTTTTATAGTAAAGCAGTGGATAAAGCATGATAGAAATTCAAGAGCTGTAGCTGCAGCATTTGCAAAAGAGTATTCTAATGACTCTCTTCCATCACGACAATCAATGCATGTTTTGGCTAAAAAGTTTCACGAGACCGGCTCTGTAACCGACAAAAAAAGAAGTGGGCACCCTAACAATATGAATACCGATGAAAATAAAGAAAATGTTAGAACTTTCTATCAGAATGCGCCATCAACATCTGCAGTTCGTGCAAGTTTGCAGTCGCATATACCACGCACAAGTTTACGTAGAATAATGAAGGACATTGAGTTGAAAGTTTGGCGACCTCGTTTGCTCCATCAAATGAATGATGACGATTATGACAGGTGCATGGAATTTTGCGAATGGTTAGAGCAACAACTCCATGAGAACATTGACATCAGGGACAAAATAATTTGGACCGACGAAGCTTCATTTAAGTTGAATGGTCACGTTAATTTGCATAATACCGTATACTACTCCACTGAAAATCCTCATCTGGTATGGGGGACCAACGATCTTTCTCCAGGAATTTGTGTGTGGGGAGGAATACGTTCAACTGGTGTGTTGGGTCCATACTTATTTGATGAAACGGTCAATTCTCAGCTATATCTCGACATGCTGCGTGATTTTGCCGTACCTCAGCTTGACACAGATAACGACGTTTGGATGCAAGACGGTACTCCCCCTCATTATGGTAGAAATGTACGTGACTTTTTGGATAGAACTTTTGAGATGTGGATCGGCAGGAGAGGAACCATTGAATGGCCTCCACGATCACCGGACCTGACACCTTGTGATTATTCAATGTGGGGTATCCTGAAGGAACGCGTTTACTCACAAAATGTTCTAACCATATCCGAGTTGAAGGAAAGAATTACTACAGAATTTGCAGCCTTGAACAACGATAAAGACTTGTACCGATGGAAAATGTAATGGTGGAAATGCGACAACAACGTTTGGAATACTGGTTGGAAAATCTGCAGATCAAAACCAATGTTGGAGACTATTTATTCTAGAAAATGTTTAAATAACCCACTTTGTGATTTAATTTTTTCTATTTTAGTCCAAAATCCATGAGATCAAGACATGTCTTGGGTGAGCCGTGCTTGTCAAAAAAGTATGGAGATGTAACGGTAATCGCAAAATTGGTTACCGGGTTATCGATCTGTGGGCGATCCATCTCTTTTGTTATCACCAGGTAATGTGTTTATGTAGCTCACGATTCGAATGATTGAATTGTTGATCTCCGGTGTAACTGCATCGGTCTGTCGCGGATGGGTGCGATTTTCACACGAATTGATCGATCAGGGAATCGAGTTGTCGATCCCACTTCTAACACCAATGTTCGGATCGATGAATCCAATAAATTAAAAAAGGAAGCAAGTATTAACATTTTATTTTAATAAATCTGATTCCAAAATTTCTGCGAGAAAGTAAATCCCATTTTGAAAACGGCGCGTCATTGATCTGATTTAAAAAGTCTGTTTTTTTTTATAATAAATAATTTATATGGTAATTTGAATATATTTAATTAATATGTATATACTTATAATAATTTTGATAATTTATTTTAAAAATGTGACCTCTACACTGTATAAAAACTCGTAACCTCTAAATAGGTAAAACTTAAAAATTAATTGTACAATAGAAACATTTAAATATAAAATTATCAAAGTTTTGTGGCATAATTGCATCATAAAACTAAATTGAATCCAAAAAATTGTCAATAAAACTTGTTAATCATTTTCAAAGATAATTTTAATTTTATTAAGTTTCATTAAATGTTTTTTAAATTCGTTAAAACGATTTAATAAATTGTGAAAACAGATAAAAAAGAGTATACATTTAATTTATTAAAATTTATATTCCTGTATTCATTGAAAATTTAGTTTATATAATATTTTATTTATATTATATTTTATTTAGTTAATATTTTTTAAAGTAATTAAAGTTAAATAAATCATGTAGCGATTATTTATTTAAATGAATTTTAGTTTAGACAATTAAAAACTAATAAATTTTCTTAAATAATTTTGATAAATTCCAAAATGATTTTGACGGCTTCCGAAATGACTTTTTCTACAGACCAAATTTGAACTGGAAATGGTTAACGAAAATTATAACTTAAAAATATCTGAAGTTTTTTTAATAGAACATTCTTACGCTTTTCAAAACTTTATTATTTTTATCTTCAAAATAAATTCCATAAATTCATTTAAAATTAACGCAACTCAATAATGCAAATATTTTTTTTGCCCATGATTCGAAAAATATAAATAAAAATATTCTAATATATAAATAATGATAGAAAAATACTAAGCTATAAAAAAACTAATTATATATAATGTAATATATAAATCTTTCATAAATCCATTTTTATTATATTAATTGATCATCATTCATTATTCAATGTTATTTTATAAAATAAATACATATTCTACTAACAGAAATCATCAGTATGAAAATTATATAAATATTTATTTATTTATTTATTTTAAATTATTGTTTATAGGTATAGAACGAATATAGGAAAGAAAAACCTTTCATTTTATTTCAAAACACTGATTTATTTAATAAAAATACAATTAAAATTTCCAATAAATCTAGATCAAATCGTATCAGACGACTGGTTCATACATTCACCGGAAGTTGTTTGTTAACAATTGATTTTAGGGTATCCTGTTTCACAAAAAAAGATTAAACATACAATTAAAAATCGATAATTGAATCGCTTCAATGAGGAATTTTTGTCTTTGAAATATAAAAAATCAAATTTTTTTTAATTAAAAATGTTTTGATATTAATTTTTCATTCAATGGTAAAAAAAACTATTTTAATTTTGAAAAATGACGATTGCTTTTAGTAAGATTACAATTGGATAAATTTCAAATTTTAATAAATAAATAATGTGGATAATTAATTCTCCTGAAAACAAATTCAACAATAAATGTTTTATTTAGAAATTAATATTAAAAATATACTTTAAAAATTGAATTTTTTTTCCTATCCAATTCGTTTTCATTTGCTTAATTAAAAATCAAATGAATGAAAATAATTTTTAAGAAATAAATTCTTCTACTTTAAAATATTAAATAACTTGTAAAATCATTCCAATGATTCTGAAAACTATTTTCCACAGTCATTTCCCAAGTGAAAATTCTCGGACCTCGAGAGTTCCGTCAAATATGTACAGAAATTCCCCAACAGAACAATGGAATTTTCAGTAAGATATTCCAGTTATTTAGTCATGTCCACAAAATAAATTTAAAATAAAAATAATGTACATAATAATAATGGTTTCCAAATTTTAAATTGAATTGATATTATTATATTCGTGATCTTTATTTATATCTCAAAATATTCTCCTCTTATCTAGCTCAAAGACAATCTTTAATTTAAATTTGAATCTTTCCCTCTTTTTTATTTGTTGAATGACATTATCACTGAATTGTTTGCTTTACTTATGCATTTTTTAATATAGCATAATTTAAGATTTAAAAATTACTAAAAATAAAAAAAATAATAATTTTAATTTAAATTAAATAAAAAAATGAATTAAATTAGTAACTAATATTAAGAAAAATAATTTATTCTCATTGGTTAACCAATCAGAGCGAGTTGAAGTTCAACTGACTTTTGATAATCACAATTAATCGATTTTATTTTAATTGATTGACGATATTTTTAATATTGTACGAATTTGTTTTCACGAAATATTTGTCGATTATAGACGATTTTTTTATACTAATGAGCTTGAATTTAACCCTTTGAACCTTAAAGGCCGATAAACAAGCCAGATTTGGCGAGACATATACCCTAATGGCCAATTTATTGGCCTCCATATCTATAGTTATAACCAAGAACTTGCTTGAACATGAACTCAGTTCGATGGTGTCGCTAGGTCAGAGTTGATGTCTGCTGATGTGCTAATAATTTTATATACATTCGCAACGTACATAGTGTCCTTGTTTTACAATGAAAGTCTTAGGATTCAAAGGGTTAAATTGAACAAATATTTTTTTTCGAAATGAAATGAATTTCTAATTTATTGAATTTACTGATTGAATTCTTTTTTCCAAACAAGATCTTTGAGATCGAATAATTTTTGTAATTTGATTTGTTTTTACTTATAAACAAATCTTATTTTTGAATTAAATTATCTACAAAAACTTTGTGTGTAAAATATTTTGTTTTACTATCTGAATTACTTGTTAACGTTTTCAAAAATAAATCATAGACTCTTGAAATTGAGCAGAATAAAATGATTATTACTCTGAACTATGACAAATGAACCCAGCACAAACAGCAGCAACTCGATCATCATGACTCTGCCACCATTGATCAGTCTCTGGGGCAATTTGGAGACTTTACCAAACACTAATAATATTATTAATAATATTGAACATAATAATAATTTTCCTTTTTTCTTTGCATTGATAGTTTTTTGGAGCATACATAATTATTTTAATTATCAAAAAAATGTAATTAATTTAATAATAAATAGAATATTTTATTGATATGTTTAAGGCGATTCGATTCGATGTTAGGGGATAAGACTAATTACTGTGAATGCTGTTTCGTTGGAATTGTGGTGGAGGACAGAGTCAATTGCTCTGGATGATGTATCTAAGAATTGAAATTAATTAAGGAATAAATAATTTTTAATGGATTAAAAACATAAATTTTTAAAATACATTTTATTGCAGTTTTTTACAGATATTTCCTGAAAACTCAAAATCTTTTTAATTTGTAAATCGAATTAAATTAACAAAAAATATAAAACAATTGATCCCTAATAAAGGATTTATCTTTCGGAGAATCTTTGGTTGGTATATGATCAAGTTGTGTAAGAGTTAAAAGAAGATTAAAAGAATCATTTTCTTACAAATGAGAAAAAAAACATTCCAAATTAAAGCTTAAAAATATTTTTAAGTACAATTTATGGAGGAAAAGATCTTTGAAAAAGCTATCACTTTCCCATATTTGGAAATGCGAATCCCCAACCCATATTGCTGGCCTACAACCCGTAATTGGAGTAAGTTTATTTTACTTAATAATTTATTTTATTTATTTAATATTATATTTTACTGTATCAATAAAATATTTTTTCTATGCATCTATAATGTTTGAAAGAGTTAAAGTGGAATTTTAGTAAAAATCAATCCACTCCACATTTTTATTGGTAAATATACATATTTCTATACTTATGTTACAAATAAAAATTTAAGTAAATTAAATTTTTTTTAACTTAGTTTCGAATATTTAAAATAAAAAAGTTGAAATGTGAAGAAATATATTTATTTAAATTAAATATATAACATCGGCCAATTTTACACTTATGTTGAGACTGAGAATGCGAAATGCAAACTTTCAGTTTTTAAATTGATATTTATTTATATTATTTAATAGTAAATATAAATTATTATTTTTAATAAAAAAATATTATTACAATTTTCAAATAGCCTTTTTCTATTTTATTTTGAAGTTTTTCACACTTTGGAAAAGTTTTGTAACCATTACAAAACTAATGGTAAAGAAAAAAATTCAATGGAAAATAAACAGCAAAATATTCCGTATTAATACTCAAATTTTATTTTAAAATAAAGATACAGTCTACCTCCGATATAGGGACACCCGCAAGGACCGCCACGTAGGTGTCACTGTATCAAGATCTAAAAAAATTTGCCTAAAAGCAATATAAATTAAACACAATAAATTTATGAACCATATTTATTTAATGTTATAACAGTCTGTAATCTTTTTTTGAACCATTACCTTTATTTGTCATCGATGATATAGTCTTCCAGCTTGTCACAAATACTCTCTACTTCAGTGGAAATATTTCCCTGGAGAAAATATTTGTGAAGGCTATTGCAGGCTTTTGCTGCTTCTTTATTCGTTACCAAATTTTCCTCTAAGACAGAGACACCTTTTTCTTCCTCTTCCACCCGTTTTTCAATAATAATGTTATTTAGAGTTTTGACACTCGAATGTTCTTTAATTATTTCATCCGAAGTCCGCGTTTTACTTGTCCCTGTCTGATCGTCAATATTTATATAATCTACAAGCTCGGCACCTTCTGTACTACTCACTACCTCCCAAAGTCGTTCAATATCTCCAAATTCTGGCTATATCCATTCTTCTTCATTTGCTTGTTTCTGAGGTTCAACGAACTCGGCTTTGCGAAAATAATTCATTTCCTATCTCATCCCATGCTCTTTGCAGCAACTTCAAAGCACCTAGTAATGTGAACTCAATAACACCACCTTCTTCGATTGCAACAATATGCCGCCTCAGTAAATGTCTTCTGTAATGAATCTTTAAATTTTGAATGATTTCATGATCCATTAAATGAGAAACTGCAGTTGTATTCGGGACAAAAAGAGTAACCTGATCGCATGCAATGAAGGCGCTCGTGGATGAGCATACATTTATCAATCACAAGTAAAACCTTTATACCTCGTTGAGGCAGTATTCAATCCCATTTCTTCAGCCAAGCTTCAAATTTCTCGCTCGCCATCCAAGCTTTTTCATTCGAACCGTTTCCAAAGGAATTCGTCGATTTTTAAACCGGCGACGGAGTGTTGACCTGCCAATAACGAATTATGACAGTTTTCAGTCCAGACATATTCGCATCCACGAGAACAGTGAGCCGTTCTTTTCTTTTCTTTCTTGAGGTACACGCTTCTCCCTTAAAGACCAGTGTTTTGCCGGGAAGAAGTTTCCAGAAAAGTCAGGTTTCATCCGTATTAAAAACGTCACATGGCATATATTCTTTTAATTTGAGCTGCAGACTTTCTTGCTGCCATTGTACGATAGTGCTAACTTCTACGCCAACCGTTGCACCTTGAATCCCACGGAAGACAATTAAATGGTTTTTCTTAAAATTTTCAAGGAAACCAGAAATTGATTTAAAATCTCGAATACCTAATTTCTCTGCAATTTCCAGAGCCTTCTCTGCTAATACAGTTCCAACAACATTTATCTTGGAAACTCGAACTTCACAAACCAATCCAACAATGCGTTTTCAAGTTCTTCAAACTTCCCAGCTTTCAGTCGAAGTCTCCTTCCCAATATTCTGTCATCGATTGCTTGAAAAATCATTTTTGCTGTTACAGAATCGCCCCCACAGCGGGTCATTAACAGCTAAACTTTCTCGAAATTTCAGCCCTGCTGTGCAGTATTAATGATTTTCTCTTTAAGATCGAGATCTTTTTTCGAGGTCTTTCTTTTTTTTGAATCAGCTGTTCTTGTGCTCTTCAAACTACTAACATTTTATATGATCACAGTCAATATTTTTTCATTCTCATCATCCTTTCCTGTCATGAGTAAAATATTTGAATATATATAAGGTTGAACTTTAACACTTTGAATAAATGGTTCGATTCTCGATTTAGAAATTAATAAAATTAAATCAATTTCAATTATAATGACAAAATAATTATGAATTAAATTTCGTTTTCTTTGATAATCAAGAAACAAAAAAAATGTTTAAAGAAAGCCTTTTTGTGAGCACCTGTGAATAATTTAAATAATAATTATATTCACAATACAGTTTTTTTCTTATTTCACTAGTAATCCCCTTCTGTGAGTTGATATGAGAGGTAAAGTACCAAAATGCTTTTAATTTGCACTCTTATACTTCCGGCTCTTGTAACAGCTAAGTTGGATATAATATAAAAAGATTAGCATTGTACGCTTCTTGTTATTGCAGAATAAATGCCAAATATAAAAAAGGCGTCTTTCTAACTAATGCAATTTTACAGCCAGGTGCTTGGATCATATGTCACTATATCGAAAGCGTAATTGTATCGAGGTGTTAATAAATTGAGAGTATTTTGGTTTTATTTTATTTACAGTTTGTCGGAGTGTCACTACATGTTATTTTTATGATGATTATTATTATTATTTTTATATATTCCTCGCTTATTTCTCAAGAAAGTATTACATATATTATTTAAATTAGGATAATTTAAAGCAAGTTGAGTAAACTACCGAAAATTTAACTGATAGATCTTTAGTAGACACCAAGAATGAAAAATGGAATAAGAAGATTAGAAATAGGTATGAAAAAAATATTATGTAAATTGTTAATGTAAAAATAATTCTCAAACAGTTTTAATGATAAAAACAGTAAAGACAGAACCTTTTCACCAAAAATTTGCGATAATTCGTAATCGAAAGAAAAACAGTGAATTCACAACACGTGGAACGAAATTGAATAGATTAGTAAATATACTATGAGGAGCTAGTTAAAATTTACAATTCGCCAAAATAATTTATTATTCTTTTTTAAATTTACTTAAAAATATACTGTAGGGATCCGATTATTGACAAAAAATTAATTTAAGTGTGTTTTAATAAACTAAATTATGAAAAACTGTCACAAATTTAAATTTGGTAATTATGTGAATGAACAAATAAATATCGTCCAATTGTTATTTGTCTTTTCGAAGTTATAATTGATAAATCCGATTTTCAAGTTCAAATGAGTGGGGAATCACACCACACTGCCTCACACAATTCGGCGACGCACGAAAATTTAACTGATAAATCTTTAGTAGACACCAAGAATGAAAAATGGAATAAGAAGATTAGAAATAGAAACATATTAACTTAAGTTCTATTTAATACCACCTTACAATGACGAATTTTAATATAATATTAATTTTAAAATTTCGGAATTTCTATCAGAATATTCAAACAACTCGTATTGAATTTTGCTTTGACAAACGTTTTTATTGAAATTTTACAGACTATAAACCAGATTAATTGTTTTTTAATTTTAATATTTAATTTTGTAAATTTGGTTTTCTCAAAATTCTTCTCGTTTATTTTGTAGTCTTTATTTATTTTTTTTGTCATTTCAAATTCTTTTTTATAAATAATTCAATTTGGCCTTTACATCGGATTAAAACTTAATATTACAAACTCTCTGTCATTTCAAAACCTTTCCCCTTGGTTCTTTAGCTCCTAAAAAATTATTAATATTCTAATTTTATTTAAACGTAAATCAAAAAAATATCAAATAAAAATTCAAAAAATAAACAACAATAAATTCCATTTTCAAATTGATAAAAATTAAGAGTTTTGATTGATAAATCACAAGAAAACTGAAGAAAAAAAACGAAAAAAGGTTCAAATCAAACTTTATTTTTTTTTAAAAAAAAAGAGGAAGTAAATCGAGTTCTTAAATTTGTTCCCCAATATCGTAAATAAATAAAAACAAAGAAACAAAGAAAATTTTATGGGAATATTTCTGAATAATTGTTTTCATATAATTGCTGACAACAAATAGAAACATCACGATACTGGAAATGCAATTTCTCACTGCCTGGCCTTAAATGATTATTAAAATAATCAATACATTAGAATTAGATAAGCTCTAGAGAGTACCTATGTTGTGGAATTGAAACACCAAGTTTAATTAATTGAATTTGGTTCTCAATAATGAATTTTCCAATTATGAATTGTTGCCATTTATTCATGCATAATTCAATTTATGATGTTTGGTCAATGTTTTTATCAACCAGAAGCAATCAACTAATGTATCAATAACGTTAAAATATTGAGTGAGGAACAGATATTCCATCTATCTAAATTAATAACTCGATATATATTAGATAAGATTATACTAGTAAATTAATGTTTACAAATATTAATTTTTGTTTTTTTTATTAAAAAATATTTTCCTTTTTTCCTTAATGACCAACGAAAAAAAATAATTATATTATTAAAAAAGAAAAATTTAATTTGGTAATAGTAAATTATCCTATGAACTATTAACCCATTAACGCTACTTCAAAAAGACGTGATATATTATCGAGCCCGTTAAATCACAACTAGTCATATGTAAGTCTAAGTATTACCAATGACTCATTACTTTGATTGTATTAATGATATGAAACTCGAAGATACGAAACTCATAAAAATTGTTAAAACATGGTTGAATTTATTTTACTAAGCGTTTCAACATGAGAACGGCCGGCATAAATAGGTTAAAGAAAATCACAAATTTATTAATATATCATCTTATCAAATCATTAAAAACATTAATATGATTTTCGACTCATTTTTATCATAGTTTGAATTGTTTTTTTGGACAATTGTTAGTAAAACTTTCGTAATTCAAAATCTTGCTAAATTGATAAAATATTTGACAATGAATATTTTAAAAAAACAATTATTCGAACAAAGTCTCATTTTATACATTTAAATTATTTTCAGATTGTATTTTTAAAATTTTATTTTTCATTAATTTCTACAATAAAATTATTTTAATTTACAAATGGTTTTATTTAAAAACATTTATTTAATCGATTTAAAATTATTGCAATATTTAAAGATTTAATATTTTAATAATATAACATTTTAACTATCTTATGTTGTAATTTAAAATGTTAATCTTGTACAAACATAAAAAATACCAATTTTTCATCTAGGTCGGAGAAGCAAATTTCCAAATAGTAAACTCACTATACAAAATATTCCTCAGAACTTTAGTTCAATATTCTTTGAGCAATGTATTTATGGTTTTAAATTCTTACAGTTAGCAGAGGTATACGTACTTGAATGATATTTTTATTTAAAATTCTTTAAAAAATATTTAATACATTTTATCTGCACAATTCTAGTAAGACATTCTGCCAGTCATTGACTCTGTCAGTTTAACGTTAATGAATCTTTATTAAATATTGAACTCTGTCCGTGCTTTAGATGTGTACACAATAATCGATTCTGGGGGCGATAGTTTCGGATTTTGAATGTTCTACATTGTACGCTCCTCTAAAGTCATCGTCGACAACCAGAAATTGGATTCCGATTTTAACAACTTTAACGTTCTTGAGATTTGATTCATTAGAATTTGTAATGGATGTGAAACGAATGGTTTCTTGTTAGCGGAAATCCCGTGTGGCCGTGGTTGCTTTAAGATTCACATGATCGAGTCGTCCTAAGATCAATTCTCACATGTTTTAGATTTTGTTATGACGCTGAAAATTCATTCACAACATGACAAAATTACATGAAGTGATAAATCATAAGGCCGAATATTGAAAAAATGTTTCTTACACGCGACGAGAATATAATATCAACCGAAATATTTAAACACAAATATTTTTTTAATTAAATAATTTTGGGAAGTAACAAAATGGGACGTAAAATAATTACTTGAATTGGACTTAAAAATGAGATTAACAAATTTCACAATTATATGAAAACTTTAGTTAAATAGCACACTCCAAAATGTGGTTATAGTTTGTTTTAATATTATGGTAGAATAAAAATGTTTGTTTACTTTTTATAAAATTGAAATAATATAAATTTTTTAATCTCTGTTGATAAACTCTGTTCGAACACTTTCCCAACCGTAGTCCGTTACACATCTCAATTCAGTCGCGTCCCAAACCATTCAACTGTGAATAGCTGCGTCTTCCAAGAACTTGGATCGCGTGCCCTTCGACTCCGTGTATTCACCCCGCTGTCTCCTCAGACAGCCAAGACTTGTACTAGCAGCGTGATGACCCCGACTTTCGTCCGCCTGGTGAGACCGAAGGGACACTCAGTGTGGACAACGATCGATAGCAATTACGACCGGGATGTAGGACCCTGTGAGTCCGAGTACATGTCAGTCTGTGAGGCGTGCATCCGTGCTGCTCCAGCGTGACGTGGCAGGTTTTTGGTGTGACGGAGTTTCGTTCTGTTTTCTAGAGCGATCTTTTTCGCTAATTCCTTTGTCTCATCCGTGTAGATAGTCGGACGAAAATAATGATGGAACTCATTTCAAATGATGCATTTATTTTTATTATTCACAATTACAGTCAAATTCAAATTTTTACTAAGTGTTAAGTTCGATAAAAAAATGTTATTTTTATTACCACGTTTTTATTAGCTTGCTTTCTTGTCTGTTTGTCTGTTTGTCTGGAACAAATCTTGCGATTGATTTTTCGACCACTTTCAGTCATCCAATTGAGCTGAATTTTTATATACAGGCTTGGTTCCGATGACAATACAATTTGATAAAAAAATTTTGAAAAAAAAATTTTTTCTAATTTTTTTTGCAAAAAACCACGTACGGTCATCTACAAATTTATACACTGTATTAGATAGCAATCTTTTCGTTTATTTTCATGAATTAAGTTAAAACTCTTTCAAATTACCAAATAATTTTATTTTGGAGATTGAAAATTTTTCAAAAATTTTTTATTAGCTTGCTTTCTTGTCTGGAATAATTCTTGCGATTGATTTTTCGACCACTTTCAGACATCCAATTGAGCTGAAATTTTTTATACAGGCTTGCTTCCGATGACAATACAATATTTTAAAACATTTACGGCTCTACATAAACCACATATGCTATAATTTAACTTTATGAAAAAAATCAATAATATTAATTAATACGTACAAAAAAAATTTTTGGAAATAAAACTTGCTTTTATTAACATAAAACTTTGTTATTTTGGTTTTATTATCATTTCTGTTATTCGAAATCAATCGAAAGATTTGAATTCCTAAATGATAACTAAAAATAGTTAAATAATATTATTAATAAAAATTTTTTT
>MQRK01193112.1:78133-94010 GCA_001938485.1 Girardia tigrina | reverse complement strand
CTAATTATTGGAGCTGTTGCGAATTAATGAGATTAAATTAGGTGTGCTCCTTTAGTGTGTAAATGTTCGATTGGTTATTTTTCAAGTCTGTATTTTTGTGCATGCATGTCCTCTTGTGTTCTTATATAAAAGTTGCAAATGAAAGGAGCGGTGGTTATTTAATGCTAATCTTTGTAATTTTATCCAATTGGAATTAGGTGAATCTATTTTTAGGTACGCTTTATTATATAAGTTCATGATTAATGACAAAATGGCGGTGTTAAATGACAACGACTGTATTAACGCTGTAACACAAAAACACCATAAAAAGAAGAATCTAACGAAACAATAGAGTTTTTACTTAAAAAATTGACAATTTAAATGAAGAAATAAAAACACTAAAATCGAACCAGAATGCACATTTTCATGAAACAACAACAAAACCTTCTTTGCAAAGATTTACGAACCATTTTAACTCAAACAAATCACTATTCAAACTCGGATAACAACACATTTTGTTTCTACCACAATAAATATGGAAACAAAGCGTTTAAATGTACCCCTCCGTGCAATTTCAAGAACAAACATTTAAACACAAACCGTCATCTAGGTTCGCACGAAAACTAGATGACATTTACAGCATTTTCACGGTGCAACCTCAAAACACTAGTTTTAGTTTTCTCGTTGACACAGGTTCTGTTGTTTCCGTTATTCCGTCAAGTCATTTCACTGAAACACATTTCCAATCAAATACAAAATTATTCGCCGCCAATGGATCAGAGATTAAAACCTTTGGTTCAAAAACTTACAGTTTAGTTCTCTCAAATAAAATTTTTATCTGGAATTTTATAATTGCTGACATTCCCAAAGCCATCCTGGGGGCAGATTTTCTTACGCACTACAACTTACTAGTCGACTGCAAAAATAAAACTTTAATCGACAGAGACGCTTCAAACTATCTTCATAAAATCAACATGAATCAAATCAAAACAATTAACCCAACTCTATCATACATACCAAAAACAAAAGTTACAACATTCTACAATCAAACATACAACAAAATGAAAACACACAGATACAATTCATTCACTCTAAATAAATCAACAAACATACAAAAAAATTCTACATCGACACAAACAATTGTCACAAATCCAATGAAAGTATATGCAATCACTTCTTCACATAAATCCACAACACAGGTCATCCAGAACGATACTCTCAAACAAAAGTTCAACGAAAAAAATTTAAGGAAAGATAAAAAAACTCCAAATCCGCAATTAATAGACAAAAATCATAAAATTGAGATAGATACCGAAATTCAGACAACAAAAGACATCAATCAAAAAAGCGCACAAAATACGAAAATTCTAAAAGGATGGCTAGAAAACGCAACAATCAACAAAAGCAAAATCCAACACAAAGAGACAATTCATCAAATAATCACTGAAGGTCTTCCGACTCACGCAAAAACAAGAATCCTACCACCAGAAAAACTGACGGAAGCAAAGAAAATTTTTGATGATATGGTCAATAAGGGCATAATAAGAAGCTCAGATTCCAACTGGTCATCACCGTTACTTATGAAATTAAAAAGCGACAAAACATGGAGATGCTGCGGAGACTATCGTAAATTAAACGCGATAACAAAAAAAGATGAATACCCGGTACCTTTGATCAGAGATATAACAAGACTAGCAGAGGCCAAATTTTTCACAAAGCTAGACCTCGAAAAAGCTTATTATCAAATTAAAATGGCTGAAGAAGATATAAAAAAAACAGCAATATTAACACCTTTCAGGCGATTCGAATTCTTAAAAATGCCATTCGGCCTCAAAAACGCAGCATCGACATTCCAAAGACATATGGATTACCTCCTATCAAAATTAGATTACGCGGTAGCATACCTCGATGATATTCTAATTGGAAGCATAGACGAGGAATCACACAAAAATCACATCGCCACAGTATTGGAAATCTTAAGAAGCAATAATCTCAATGTAAACATGGGAAAATGCGAATTCCGCAAAACAAAAATAATTTTTTGGGCCACACAATTGAACAAGGCGTTATTTACCCAATTGTGGAGAAACTGCAACAAATTAAACTCATCGAACCACCAAAAAATGTCAGAGAAATTAGGAGATTCTGCGGAATAGTCAATTTTTATCACAAATTCATCCCAAATTGTTCAGGTTTGTTAGCGCCCATCACAGATATGATGAAAAACAAAAAGAAATTGGAAAAGATAAACTGGGATGAAGAAAGCCTCCAAAACTTCACAAACATTAAAAATATTCTAGCTAAAATCAACAAATTATACATGATGCAAAAAAAAACAAAATTAACGTTAACAACTGACGCTTCAAATATCGCGATCGGAGCAACCTTGTCTCAAAAAATCAACTCACTTAATGCACCCATAGCTTTCTTCTCACAAAAGCTCAGCATAACGGAATCTCACTTCAACTTTCGACAGAGAATTACTCGCGATATATAGGGCAATAAAACATTTCGAAGATTATTTGGTGCACAGGGAATTTACAATTCAAACTGACCATAAACCATTAACACAAGCGCTAACTTTAAAAAATCCAAGCCCACGACAATTAAACCACACTTGCTACATTTCACAGTTCAATTGTACAATACAATACATTCCGGGCAAAGAATACATCGTAGCAGATTTCTTATCTCGTAATCACATAAACTTCATCAAACCGATTAACATCATCGAATTAGCAAACAGACAAGACTAAGCTGTCAAAGAATGTGAGAACACTTCTTTCAAATTGAAAAGGATTGAAAACATCTGGTACGACCAATCCATCAAGAATATAAACAGACCAATCATTCCGAAAGAACTAAGAAATGTGTGTATTAAAAATATTCATGATTTCGGCCACTACTGATTTAAAACAACTTATAATATAATCAAATTACAGACCTGTTGGAAACATATGCACAAAGATAACAAAAATGTCGTCCAAAATTGCATAACATGCAACAAGAACAAATCCACAAAGAAACATAAACAATCGATAATCAAATACGATGAACTTAATAAATTGGAGTTCCTTCACATGGATCTAATCGGCCCGTTACCACCAAAAAAAGGATATAAATACACGCTATGCATAATTGATAGAAAAACAAGTTGGTTTGAAGCAATCCCGTTAAAAGACATTTCTGCAAAAACGATGTCATAAATTCGAGAAATATTGGATTGCTAGATACGGCCCTCCAAAACGAGTGATCACAGATCAAGGTTTATAATTCTTATCTTTCGAATTCACCTACTTCTGCAACAACTTAAATATTAATAAAATCAAAACAACACCTTACAATCCTCAATCAAACGGCAAGGTAGAAATATTCAACAGATATTTAAAACAAACCTTAAGAACAAAATGCGACAATCAAAATTGGATTGAAAAACTAAACGAAACCACGCTGGCACTCAGAATAAAACCAAACAGCGTCGACAACAAATCGCCTTTCGAAAAGTTAACCAAAAATAAACTCTTCGAAAAGAATCATACTTAAAGAAGACAAAAAACCGATGTCTATTAATCCAGAAAATCTTTCGAAAGCGTATGTCAAAATACAAGTAACGACGGGGTTTGATGAAAAATTTGATGGTCCATATAATGTCATAAACAGGGTCCAAAATCACGTAACAATTCTTAAAAACAACAGATACAAAACATACAATTTAAGAAATGTAAAACTCATCGATTAAACAATACAATACAGCCCTAACAAACAAGTACACAAATTATACATATAACCTCTTAAACTCCGTTTTCTTGAGGGGGGACTGTTTTGATACTCTACCTCCGCGTGTCTTGTGTGAGGTATGATGTTGTCTTTCTTTCGTTTTTGTACAAGACCTTGATTTTTTTTTAGTGGTAATTGTTTGTAGGCTTTCATGAATGTGACGTATATCGGATTTGTGATGAGTTTGTATTGTATTTTCTATTTTAATCGTATCTGAAAGATTAGCGGTTCACGACCATTTTTGTTTGTTTTGGTTTTTGCCCTTGGGAGTGAATTTTCGTCATAACCAAGCAACGTCATTCTACATATATATTAATTTAAGGTGATTTCAACATTATTTCCCTATTGAAATTATTTTTGGCATCTTTTATTTTTTTTAATTGAACGACAATGGAACGATAATACTTATTTTTTCGAATACTTATTTCTACAGAGTTTATGACTGATTTAAATTTTCGTCTCACCGGGCTGGTGGTGTTCCCAGAAGCGATTTTAACCAGAGTCAAACATCCAGATCGGTTTTCGAATGTTCGTTTATCAATTTTAACCGTTTACATGCGGACCCCATTAAACCTTTGCCTTTCGTGTTAAAACTTTTAAAACAATCTATATATGCTCTAACTAAGAAAATTATGTGGTTAAATCGGAGACCCAATCAATACCGAGAGAGAAAAATAGGTGTCCTTTTTATAGGACAGCCGTATTATTAGAGTACTAAAATTTTTAATACACAGCAATAATATAAAAAACACGCATCACTAAGCTATTGTGGGCAAGTGTGGTATGCATGAAAGCAAAGAGGATGAAGAGTTACAGAACACTGAATGCACTTAAATTTTGCCTTCTGGTGGCATTCTGTCTTTTTTGACAATAACTTTTTGTCATCAAATGGAGCAGAAATAGGGGCTTGTTTTACGTGATGTACTGATATCAATAGAAAGAGAAATGCTTGCTTAATCAGAAAATCGTGTTTAAGTTAAAAAATATAGTAGTAGGTCACGACTACTGTCATTTATATGAGTGTCCTTTAAAAAGGACAGCCGCATGAAAACGGTTAAATGGGATCTTATTACAGAATTAATGGTTGAAGAAAGATTCGTCTTTATAAATGTCGTACTGGACAAAGCGAGTTGTATTCGTCAAAAAAAATCTTTATTTACCGGTTTTTCAAATATATTTGAGAATTCGATCACAAATATCAGAACTTTTTCTGAATTGTTTATTAATAATTTGTTCAAGGAATTCTCTATTGAAAATGAATGGATGAGCGAAATTCACATCAAATGACACATAAATGGCTCCTAAATTAAATAAGTGTCATATCTATAACATTTGTATATCTATAACATTCATGGAATTTATTATTTTGTGGCTATCACAATTTTTTATTATCTAAAAAATAATCAATAAAAAATACAATTGATTTCAGAATTAGAAATTACAATTAATTATTTACCGTTTGCGATTACTTATTGTTGTTATGATGACGAATAAATGTTTGTTCATTAAAGGAGGTTATCTTTTATTTTTACTGATTATTGTTGTTTTTTTTATTAATCGTTTGACATTTTTAATTTTATAAACCATTTTTATTTATCAGTAAAAAATAAATATTCGTCGATACGCGAATATAAAATAATATAAAATATTATTTCTTTACAGTCTAAACTGGAAAAGTGACAAGTTATTTTTCTCAGCTTTAATTTTCTAAATTACTAAATTATTCCTGAATGCTTTTATAATTTGTTTAGCACACACAATGTTCATATCCTGGTTTTGCAATGATAAATTCAATTCATTGAGTTTCCGAAATATTTCTTCCAAGTACAATATCATCAACAGTTAATGAAAATCTGCTGTTTCGCAAGTCTTCAATAAGGATAGATTTGACATCATCTGCCATATCAATAATGCGAGACGAAATAGTATTATTGGATAGAGGTAAGCAACTAATAATAGAATTTGGATTGGAAACATTAGCTACTTTATACGCTTCCATGATAGCGGGCTGGATGAGATTCATAGCAATGGTATGTGGCCGACCTTGTTTAGCAATCAAAAATGCAATATTGTAAGACGCGATGAGTCCAGTAACGCTATTGCGTTTGATGAGAAAGCTTTTCAGTTTTGACGACGAAGAGCACTGTTACTAATCACCTGGAAATATTCTTTGGATTTTTTGGCCAATGAAGGATGGCATTTATTGAGATGTAATGATAATTTGGAAGGTTTCATCGATTCATTCGTCAGTTGGGTTAAGCAAATGAGACACTGTGGTAATAACGGATTATTTTGGCTGGCAATAAATCCATATTGAATGTACGACGGATTATATTTCCTACATTTTTATTGCTTTTACTCATTTCAAAATTGAATATTTAAAAAAGTATTAAGAAGTTATTTATTTAAACAATAATATTTTTCATCAATTTATGGTTGATACAATTTTATTTATTAGAGATAGAAACTTGTTAGAAACGTTTTAAATCATTGACTTTTTAAATTCCTATATTTTTGAATAACACTTTTTAAAAATTTAATTCATCATTTTGCTGTGGACCCCCTTAATCACGTTGTGAACCCCTAATGGGTCCACCTGGACACCGTTGAGAAGCCCTGGATTAAACAATACTAAAATCAACTTTTTTTCTTTTTTTACAATAAACAAATTTTCCGTCCTTCTCACACACAATTCAAATCGGTCAATCAGACTGTGTCAAACAAGAAAACTGACCAATCACAAACGGCCTTAATACAAATGTAAATTTTTAAATAATCACTACGATATGGTTTTTTAATTGAAAAATATTTTATTTGATGCCATTTTGGCAACATTCTTTTTTGTTTTATTTATTTAATTTTTGTCAAGACAAAATCATACACCTGTGAAAAACAATTTTGTACATCAGAATTACACATGAGTCAAAACCAAAAGTATCGAATCAGCAATTAAAGTAATTCTGATTGTTGAGACAGTGTCATCTCGTCCACTAGTCCATTTTAAGATTTGAAATTTTATAGTCGTTACTCCCATTTTTCTTTCTGGCAGAATCCTCAGTCAAATTTCCACTAATACCAGGACAACATTCTGAGAGAAATAAATCTAGACATTTCATGAATGAGACGATAGAATGATTATCCGAAACCAGTTCCACTGTCTCATCTGTAACATTCTTTTGGGTATCGCATGTTAACATATCATTATATATACAGCTAAATTTTATTTTAGTGTAGTATCGGGATTAATTTGGCATTCTCCTAATAATAAATCTTTGTTTTCTGAAATAACCTAAAAAGTCAAAATGTTGATAATATTCCTTGGTAAAATTCCATTTGACCAGACACTGAACTACCGAAATATCTGATTTCAAGTTTCCTTAGAGTAGTCCAGATATTCTTCGTACTTAAAATTAAAACTTTTATCTTGACTTCGTAAATGAAGGTTCACATTGTCCCGTAAATACAAAAATAAATGAGATATATAAATTTACTAAACAGTTCTTGAATTTTAGATTCTCATCATCAAAATATTCTTTGTCATTGAGATACTGTATCAAAATTTTTTGAAGAAGATGAATAGAGATCGTTTTCTGGTTTTAAATTAAAGAGAATTTTACGAATTAAGAAACTGACACAGTGGGATAACATATTCGATTTCACTAATATCAACCAAAATGAGTTCAGTAAATTGTGTAATTGAAAACGAAATTTCATTTCTTTTTCCGACATTTCCCTATGCATATTAACGGTTAAATTCAGAGTGGAGTACAATTGGGGCGTCGGAAGGTACATATCGCTTGTGACGCAAAGGGGTATTGATTTAGCTATCGGAATCATGTAGTTATTTAAAACAATATCTAATACATTCGAGAATACATCTGAACCAACTTTAATTACATCCCAAAAATCGTTCAAGGGGAAATGTTGGATCTGATTTATTTTTGAATATTTCGTCAATATGATTTTTTAAGACTCTTTTAGTTGAAATATTGTCGTAGTAACTCAATAAGTAAGAAGCAGAGTTTAACTGGACGTTTATTTGATGTATTTCTAGCAGAGCAATACAAGTCTTCCAATCATTTAATGAATACACTAATTCAGTTGATTCATAATACAACCCGTTGGATGTCTCTTCCCCTCGGTAAATCAAACAGTCAGTAAAGAAATTAGGTAGATAAATAGTTTAAGCATATATCGAAACGATCACAGTAAGCTCCAGATGTCAGTTTTGTATATTAATCACAACACAATACACTCAAACAGACTTAATTGACATCATCCCATGACTCGAACGCTGTGTACTACCTATTGATAAAGTGTTGACTGGAAGATGGGCACAGAAGTATCTGTATACCCTGCTGGAGGATTATTGTACGAGTTTACACCTAAAAGCCATTTCATACTAGTATGTAGGCCTACTTAAAACCCCCTAGTCTGTATAAAGTTATAGAAATTAAATGTTTTACTATTTTAATTTGTTATATTTTTATATTAATTATTTATATTTTATAAGTCAAAAACACAGTAAACAGATGATTCTGTACCAACCTCTTTGTCAACACTTTATACATATACAAATCGGCCAGTTTTAACTGTGCAATTTTTATTTAGGTAGTTTTACCCCATACCGTACATTTATTTAAAGTACGTTATATCGAATGTAGTTCATTCAAACGCGATATATAATTCAAAATCGCGTAATTCGGATTCGTGGGGACCAAGAAAATTCATCCGGATTGGACGAAATCCGGATTAGACAAATTACACGAAAATTCTATTTTCAAATTGTATGTTGGAATTTAGGGAGACAGTAAATTGCCTATTTACTTTATCTCCAAGGTGAAAACAACAATTCCTTAAAATATTTAAACAAAGAATTTATAAACAATAATTGGAGAAGTTTTTTAGTACAAAAAGACCATTTTACTAATTAAACAAGCTGAAAGTGTACACCAACTCAGGTTCATACAGACAATGATTCATTGACATGTACTTTACATCTTACTGTATTTTATGATGCATGCTTGAAGAAGTCCATTATTTTCGTTTGTTTTGTCGCCTTTGTCATCTCCATCAATACGTCTTCATTGAGATTTAAAAATGAACGTAAGTGGAATCAGTGAATCCTGGATGAGTTAGTAAGAATCGTTCCACTACTTGCAAAGCTTGCATTATTTCCTTGAACGTATGAACAACAGGAAAATCAGAATCATCAATTTCATCTTCCTCGACTACGTCTAAGACCTCTAAGATTTGTAAATTTGTTATATTTTTTTACAATATCGTTACATTTCATTTCTTTTTCTTCCTGGTGTGTTTGTATCGACGTTTTAGTTAATCAAAACCTTTTAAATTAATGTTAATATAGTAATGTAAAAGAATTTATTCAAAGTAGTGTTTATTAAAAATCGGCCTTTTTATTTTTCGGCCAAATGACTGGGTACCAATAATATTTACTACTGTACAGAACTTAAATTTTTTTATTTCATTTTAACCATAGATATTCGTGCTTAATTTCATGTTCAACAATATTAAATATCCGGATTATGTTTACAAAATATAGACTTGGTTCAGAAAAATCATCGGGAATTCGCGAATATCCGGATTAGGCATCTTTTTTTATAATGGATTGATTTACAATTTTTTGGGACCAGAAAAATGATCCCGATTTCACGAACATCCGGATTACGCACATCCGGATTAGACAAATTTGACTATATATATATATATATATATATATATATATATATCATTTTATTAGTTACACCAAGGTATTACACTGCCCTCTCCTTTGGAGCTAAAGAATAAATGTTAATCAAAAATAAAAAAAATGAAAGCTGAAGTTGAAAACCGTAATTGTTTAATATTTGTAAATAGAAATAATCGTTGATGTAGATCAACTAGATCCAAAACAAAAAGAAAAGGAATAAATGGAAGATCGGAAGAAGAACAGGCCTTGTTGGCGCTATATAAAGACATTAGTGTTGAGACGAATGTACTTATTTTTTATCATGTGTGGTTAATTATACTCAACCGGTTCAATTTCAAGGATTCGGTTATAATTTCTTATAATTGTGTTTTATTATATCAAAATTATATAAGAATTGTTGGAAACAAAGAAAGATTCAATTATCGATCGATTTTCTTAATTATTATATTAAATATATATGATAATTAATTATTATTAAAGATATTTGCTTATATTAAACCAGCTGGAAAGAAACACAATAAAGAAGAAAGAATATACAAAATTAAAATTAAAACACAATTATAACAAATTTATATACATTCTTATTCTTGTCATAGTTTTCTTTCAAATTAACAAAAACAATTTTAGAGTTTTTTTTCCTTTTTCCTTTTTAATCTTTAACAGTAATTAATTTCTTTTGTAAATATGCAAATATAATTTATTGAAATCGGAATTAAAAATTCCAACTTTTATTTTTAATTTACATTTTGAACAGTGTTTCAGAAGGTGTTTCAACTTTGACCTCTGACGCTGCACCAAATTATTCGATTTCACACAGAGTAATCAACAGTGGTCCATTCATCTGTGGATATATGAAATACATATTAAGGTCCTCTCGTAATAACGTAATTAATTTAAAGTCTATTCTCCTCCATGTACGATGACTCATACAGAACTATAAGATTCAAAAAGCCCCTGTCAAGCCGAAACCGCATAAGTCTACCATGATCCAAGTGACTCGTATTGTCTTGGTTGAGAAACTTTTATGTCAGTATGGCTTCTCAAACATTGAGATTTTCTATAAACAAATAATCGATAACTGTTATAATATTCTTAATGTGAAACCACGGCCGCCGTACATGGATAAACCTAAGCAAAAGGGTAGGATAGCTGACTCCAAACTTCGGAGTTTGTTTTACTCTAATCCGAAGGCGGCAATGAAACACATCCTTCCTTTTGTCAAAGCTGACGTATATCCGAAACCTGTGGATTTCACAACATTTGTTAATAATAGCCATCAAAATCAAATGCACGTGCCAGCATGTGTTTTTGATCCTACTTACTATAAAAGGTGACGAACTTTGTATTTCATATCGCAACTCCAGAAGAGATTGTCAACTGCCTCAGTGGTAAAGGGAAGCCGCGCTTCCGCGCTAATGTTGCGATCAGAAGTATAAATAGATTACTCAAAAAAGCAAAATTATTGGAATGAAAATGTGGCCCAGATAATATAACTAACCAAACAACAGACGCTTAGACTTGTAGGAACAATACGTGAAATTCCCAGAAGAAAAGTGGTTCAATCTAAAAATCACAGATAATTGGGAAATTTCAATATAAATATTTATTTAGTATAATAAACAAAAAAATGACATTCTGAATTGCAGATAGTGATAAAGAAAGGTTTTTAAAGCCTATAATAGGTCAGTGAATTATCTGGCTTTGGCCAGACAAGTAGATATCGCAAATTTATCGGTCAAAATTATTATCTAAAAATACAGTAAATATGGCCTAATATCTTTTTGGAAAGGTGAAGGCTAAATGAAACCAATCATCAATGATGAACCAGGTGAATTTTAATTGAAATCATTGAATGCAATCCTCAATCAAAATGAAATTAAGAGATTCTTACAAGAAAATAACAGAATAGATGCATCAAAAGCAATAATATTCAGTTAATCACAGTAAAGAAAGTTAAAGGCTCAGTCCAGTAAAGAAATTCTGATCGAGAAAAAGGTCGAATATATATCTGGTGATTTATGAAAGGTTGGTGGATGAATCAATGTATATGTACTGATGAAATTGATTTCAACCTTTGAACAAAAATGACAACAAGACGGTTGTAAGGACTTAATGTTAAGAAAGTGGTGTCTACAAAAGGGGAAAAGCTATGTTACTGGTTAAGACAATCGACAAAAACGGACCACTTTTACTAAGAGTATCTTGAATCATATGTAATAACAAGCACTCATTAACGAATCGCCGAGTATATTACCCGGGACGCAACATTTCAAAACAACACCTCTATCCATAAGAATAAATTGTTAGGTCATATAATTGTTGAGGTAAAAAATTAAATTAGTATTAAAGAAAAATTTGTTTTAATTATTAGATAAAAAGAGATTATTTATATGTTTACTATATATATATTAGAATAAAATTAGATAAAAACATAATTAAATTAATAAAAAATCAAAATAAGACATATCAAAGAAGTAAATAGATATTGGAACGGAAACTGTGCATCCACATTAATTCAAAATCAATTTGATTACAAAAATCAGGCAAATTGAATCATATATTTTTTCCTAATTGGAACCAGGTAAGAGTTTCCAAATGAGCACTACTAAGACAATACCCTTTAAAAGGCCCAGTTGGATTAGGAGAATAATTTGACAACATTTCATTTATTTTTCTTCGTTATTAATTGTTTTATTGTCAAATTTATTTATTTTTTACAACTAAGAAACGAGACAATTTTATTTTTAAAACTTTTTGTTTGAAATTAAATCACCTCTATTAACCCACATTTTTTTCTAATTGAACACGAAAATTTATTGTAATTGAACACATTTTTTACATTAAATTATTCAATTGTGTCACTGTGAAAACCACATTTTAATTATCAATTGTGATTGTGGTATAGAGAAATCAATATTCTCTCACCCAAACACACACAATCACCATTTTAACATTCATACACACCTGCATCATTTTACATTTTTCATTATACTGTCAAGTCCATTTAATAATAAAATGGCGGCATTTAATAATGAGATTAATAATGAGATTTATGTCTCATAGCTCTACAGAAGTACTGTATTGAGCTTTTTTATGCATTAATATGGTAAGATTTATTATTATTTAATAAAAATACTAAATTATAAGTAATTAAATTGTAATAAAAATAAAAGAAGAGTAAAAAGCTTTATTTAATATACAAAATCTTATTTAAAAAGGCCATTTTAATCACCGAAAATGTCCTCTATTGCCATAGAGAATCCCAAATATTTTCAACAATGTCTGAAATATTTGATGAAATCCCTATAATCATCCTTTTCTACGGCACTAGAGATGAAGGATTTCAGAGCAGAAATTCTTTCGGACTGCGACATTGAAAAAAATCCCGATGATATCGACAGTTGACCTCTGACATCTTTTAATTTAGAAAAGACTACCTCTATAGGGTTTTTAATTGGTGAATATGGAGGCAAATACACCATTGTGTGTAACGAGATGATTCCCTTATGAATTGGAGCGTTGTCCTGTATGAGCCGGTAGGGAATATTGGGGTCAAGCTCAGCATTTACTTCTTCGATAAATTTCTGGTAGATGTAACCATTTACACTACCAAGAATCAATTGGTGATGGATCACACCGCTTCTTCCAATGGCCATAATTAATGATATGTTTTGGCCTCGGTTTGTTGGGACTGTGATGATGCATGGAGTCCCTAATATTGACCTTCCATTTGGCCTACGAATCCAGAGATTAAACCCGGTTTCATCGATGTAAATGGTTTGGCTCAATAACCAACCTCCAGTTATATAACTGAAAGAATATTGATATCTGGATTGTTTCACAGTTGCGGAATTGCGTTCCGCAACAGAACCACGGGCTTTTTTCATGGTAAATAATTTATCATCCAGAAATCTTGATATTGTGTTTCTGGAACAACTGATTTCTGTTTGGGACAGGAAAACTTGAATTTCTCTAATGAAACATTGGGGATTTTGTTCTACGAAATCGATGATTTTCTCTCCAATTTCCTCCGTGATCTTAGGCTTCATGTAGCCTCCACGTTTTCCAGTGGTTATTTGACCCAATCTACGGTATCTAGAAATGATACCAGTGGCGGCCGATTTACCTATCTGCAATTGTCGAGCAAGAAGAAAATAATCTTCTCTCCTCTCAAATGCATCGATTTTGCGTTCTTTATCAATTGTTGCAATTCTAAAATTATATAAATATCAGGATTTTACAATTTTCGGTTCATTCTTCTTAAATTATTGGTTAAAGGCTCAATATTTTCTTCATTTTGACCTACAGCAGGTATTGATTCCCCACTAGAATTGCTTGATATTGACTCCGAGTCCGACATTTAGATTTTTTTAAATATTTATGGAAATATTTTTTTTATTATTAAATGGATATTTTATTATTAAATTTAACATAAAATCATGTATGTTTGTGTGTCGTGGTGGTACAAGAGTGAGCGCAGCGAGGCGGCCGCGGCGGGCCGGCGACGGGGGTGGATTGCGGGACGCGGGAACTCAAATTTCGACGCTCACCGACTTCAGATCCGCCACACAATTCTTGGTGTGGCAAAGTCTCGACTTCAAGAGCTTCAACTGACGATACTATGTCTGACGTGGGCCTATTACTGAGATCGTTTGTAACGGTCTCTGTTTCTTTTGGTTTCGGTAAATAAACAGACAATAAGTCCAAACTCGAATATTCGGAGAACACTTTCCTTGGAGACATTCTCAAAAACAGTATAGTGATAACATTAACCCCAGAACTACTCTGTTCTAGAAAACGACCCACAAGATCATTTACATTTTCGATTCGAATAACAACCATTGACGCTTGAATTCTTCATAAATAGAACGATTAGAGTATTTTGTCATTGCTCGAGCGTGCTTTTCTCTGAATTGTCGATCCATATCAGCGTCACACTGTTCGATTTTATCAATTCGGAAACTTTTATCCAATTTTCTCGTTTGCATTCTTTTTTTGATTTTGTGCCGTAGAGATTTGTCCATTTAAAACAAAGGGTTGCAATATTTAAACAAATTTCTTTTTTTATTTGAAATTTGAATCGTTTTCAAAATTTTCTGATTTTTAACACAAAACATGTCGAGTATGTGTGTTTTGGAGCACATGTTTTTCTATAGTTAAGCTTATTATTAACTGGATGTTTTTATTATTAAATGGACATCTTGTCTTTATTTTCTGTCATTTCATTGGCTAATCCTCTTATTTTTTATTTTTAGATTATATAAATTATTATTAAGTGGACATCTCATATTATTAAATGGATTTACCAGTATTTATTCATTTACACACAGACACGATATCATGTGTCCTATTGGACAATTCAAATTTACGTGATTTTTAATCACAATTGCGATTAAAAATCGGTTTAAATGCATCTCAACCAAAACATCAAAATATACTATCATGAAACCATATGAAAGTGATGGTTTAATTTTAATTTAATATAGATTTTATTTTTATATTTAATTTTTTTAATGGTTTTATTTTAATTTAATTAAATTTTATTTAACTAATAATTATTTTCTCTAATATGATTGGACGAATTACTTTGCAATAACTTTTTTTAATAATTTTCTAATTAAATATAGAACTGAAGATGCCACAAAAGTGGCGAAACATGTTTTGCAAAGTGATTCGTCCAATCATATTAGTATTTTGACGAACACACTGTGACGTAATGATCATCTTTCTATATAAACAATATTAATTATTTTCTTTAATTATTTTACTTTTAATTATTTAAATTAGTTATTTTATTAATTAAATATTTTATTTAATTTATTTATATACTTTCCTTAAAACTGGCAAATGTTCGGTCAAACCGGTTAATTTCCGCTCCATATATATTAAATTTGTAAATAAAGAGAAATCCTATATGAAAAAGGATTACAAAAAGAAAAGAAATTTCAAGAAAAACACAAAAAATATTTAAGAAAATAAAGAAGCATATTAAAAGTTATTTTGAAAACGTAATTAAATTTAGACTTTGGTCTAAGCGAAATAATATTAGATATCAATCTTTAACCTATCACGCTACCATCAGCAGTTCGTCGAGCTAAGTGAGATTTTATAGCGTCTGTAGTGTACACTCTACTTCAAACACCAAAGTGCCCCATATCAAATGCACATTTTTATGAGTATATAGAGCTTTTGTTTTATGCTTTAGTGTGTCAGGAAGAGTTGTGATTGTTGGTCTAGTTTATGTAGGTGTATGCTGTTTAGTGTTTTTTTTTAGTTATCATGTATTTATTTTTTTCTCGTGAGTTTGAATACAATTTTACTTCTTCTAATAGTTCTGGTCGAGTATTATGTATATTCATTGTCGGTTATAATTACAATTTTGAAAAAAAAATTTTTCAAAGAAATAATATT
>MQRK01193112.1:67893-78122 GCA_001938485.1 Girardia tigrina | reverse complement strand
TTTTTTTTAAAAATCAAGTAAATTATTCTTATAAAAGTCAGTTGTCTATTTTCAACATAAGTTAATTCCTGAGTTCATTGCTCGATACTGTGGTCTTCTACTTACACCTTACCTATTTCCAGAGCAGCATTTGTACTCTACCTTCAAAAATAAACACAAAATGCAAATAGAGTGGGAGCTTATTTATTTGAAAATAAATCAATTGTAAAATCGATTGAAAAATTAAATAATTAATTAACAGTATTAACAATCTGTTTCGGAATAAATAACTAGTGACCGTGTCGATTATAACTAGTTGTTTTTTGGATTATATATGATGTTCTTTAATAAATTCTTTTTTGCGAAACAAGGTGATTTTTTATTTTATTTAGTTTGTTAAATTTTTTTGTGGTTTGATATTGGGGAATTAGCGACCTAATTTAATTATTTGTAGAAATAGATATTAAGTGATTCCTTTAAATATCCATTTCTACAGCGTCATCATCATTGAAAGTTTTACCACAAAAGGAGGTAACCAGGGATCGAAATAAGTGGTAATAAGCGATATTAGGGTTATATGTAGGGTGTAACATCGATCCCCAACCAATATACATCAATTTTTGCAGTGGCTAAATATGAGGCCGATCATTATTCTGGTGGAAAATAACACCTTTTCGAATGACCACATCGGCTTGGACAATGTTTATGATTTCATCCTCATTAAGCTCAACCTGAACGTTGGTCACCTTTAAGAGATAAATATCCACAACGGAATTTTTTGAATCATTTTCGTCATTGCCTTTCTTTAAAGGCTTTTTTACAATACAAATCACGTAACGTTATGGTGGCTAGCACTGAGTTCTTTCCTTTACGAATTTTTTAGAGCATTGAGACAATTATTATTTGAACAGTTATTACTATCACATTTAGAGTCATCAAAACTCTTGGAAGATCTTTCACAGTTTGACATCATTTTAATTGATTTTATTTCTGTATTTTTAATAATGATTATTCGAAAAAATTATTTAAATATTTCTAAAATATTTAGTATATTTTAATTTCCAAAATTTTTAAAATTTATGTTATATATATTGATTTTTAAATATCAATAAATTAATTTAATGGACAAAATAATTTGGATTCTCAGAACAAAGAAACCAGGATAAAAGTGACCACGTACAAGACACCACAAAATTGGAAAATTGAAATAAATTTTAGAAAAAAAATTAAAAATTCAAGTTAACTTTCGAAAAATGAAAGTTATTGAGACATTTCGTTAATAAATAAATATTTTAAATAAACTCTAATAATAAATCAACATGGAAACAATAATACTTACTTCAATTCAGATGTCCATTTATTTAATTATTTAGTTCGATTAAACAAACGCAAGAGCGAATATAAATAGTTATATTTTTGAAGTTTTTTTCAAATTGTCTATTTGAAAATTTTTTAAAAAAATTTTTGTTTTTTTCAGTTCTAAATTATAACTAAAATAATAGTATTACTAATAATATTTGAAAAAAAACAGAAGTGTTATGATAAAAAAATAATTTATTCAGATTTTCTGACTTTTCTAATGAAAATGATATTTAAATTACTTATTATGATGTAAAAAATAATGTTGAATGATAAATAAAAATTTTTTAATATTTTTTAGTTATTTTAGGTGTTATATTTTTTTATTGATATGAAAAAATATATTTTACGAATGAATTTAGAAAATTGTTCCAAATTCAATTTATATTTCAGATATTTTTGACATCAATTTGTAATTTAGATATTTTTAAAGGATTTCATGAATGACAAAATAACAAAATTATGTCCCAAATAGTTAAAAGAATATTGGAAAAGCTTTATAGTCAGATTGAATTAATTTTTAACATAATAATAATATGAAAGACTTTTTATGAAAATATAGTTTGTATTATGACCAAGTTTTTTCTGGAAGACTATAGTGATAAACCGACCGGTGTCATAATTCATATCGACAACGAATTATTCGAATTACTGTGTCAGACTGAATAATTCTGGATTACACCACAATTGCACTGCACTGAAATATTTATGAAAATACTTTCCTTACCGAGTTATTCTATCACCCAACCAGCTCGATTAGACAACTAATTCAAGTTGTAGGCCTAACATGTCGACTCCGAACTGATTAAATTTTTAAAAATTGAGAATTTGTAATCAATTTTTTAGGAAGTTTTATTGGCGTAAAGAATTGTTTTTAAAAATTTTTTGATTTACTTCTTCATATTTGTTATAACTATAAATTTTGGACAGTTTTTCGTGATAAAGACGTTTTTTGATTCTTTATTAATTTTATTTTTCTGAGTATATCTTTTTCAAGTGGAATTTTTAAAAAACTTATTCACATTTTTGATTTGAGGTATTATTTCTCGAGTTAAAAACAACTTTTTGCTCATTGCAAAAGAGTCAGGAAGATAGAACGAATCAAAAAATGTTTTGAGCAATCTGCAACATCTTTTTGATATTGCCACAAGTGATGCAGAAACAACAATGAGAAATGAAGAAGTCAAATAATTTTCTTCTAAGTTGCGAAATGATGTATTATCGCGTAGTATGGTTGGATTTGATGTTATGTAGTCAACCAAAAAAGAATGAAGATTTACTCGATAACAACGCAAATAGATTTATGTAAAGAAAATGACCACAAAGAGCAAGAATATTATTCCAACTAACATCTCCAAAATTCACTAGATTCATCTAATTCATCACATGACAAAGACTTCAAAGAATTTACACTAAATCTTAACCGTCAACAGTAAATACAGCGATGGTTTAATATTTTGAATGATTCTGATGTAGTTAGAGTTTTGGACTTTAAAGTCACATAAATTGTTGCAACAATTGAAGTCTTTTGATCATGATATCAGTACCAAGACATTATCAAGATACTACATCAAAGGTTCTCTGTACCCAAACCATGAAAAACAGATAACAGTGTATCAAGAATTCATCCTCAATAAGCCACTACTCTTTCATTGGGATGGTAAACTTCTACCGGATATTAATGGTCTACAAAGAGAGTGGACTATGTTAAACTTAATATTTGATTTCCCGTCCTTCTGGATATTCGATTTGGTCTTCTTTCATGGAAAATTTGCTTTCGTTCCTCGGTCGATCGACTCGCTGTTATCGGATCTGACGGTCGACGAACTGCTCGTCGTCGTTGCCTTTGGGAGTCTCCTGAACTTTGTCGGCGACCAGATACGATGGATAGAAACCGACACCGAATTGACCGATCATCGAGATATCGGCACCGGCTTGCAGCGCCTCTGTAAATGCCATAGTTCCAGATCTAGCGATCGTTCCAAGATTGTAGAAGAGCTCGGCTTTCTTCATGCCGATTCCTGCGTCGGTGAGAGTGAGAGTGTCAGCGTCTTTGTCCGGGATGATTTTGATCATTGGTTCTTAGCGGTGACGAGCATGGATGGATCAGTCAAGCTTTTGTAGCGGATTTTGTCAAGCGCATCGCTGGAATTGGAGATCAATTCCCGAAGGAGAATCTCTTTGTTGGAGCAGAAAGTGTTGATGATTAGACTCATCAACTGGGCGATTTCGGCCTGGACGGCGAATGTCCCGGTTTCACAGTCGGACATGATTAGCGTTTTAAAGTATTTTGAATATTGCGGTTCGAGTTTTGTAAATTTGGGGTTATTTAAACAAATGTACTTTTTTGATAATAATTTGCTAATTTTTTTTTCGAATTTTTATTTTGCATTTCGTTCACTCCGTTCACAATTTTATTTTTTTTTGATCGTTTTTTTGTTATTTAAAAAAAATTATTTTGATTTTTTTTTAATTCACTACAATAGCCCCCAACCGAAAGAGCGGAGCGAGGGAAGCGCGGTTAGTGGATCTTGGTTAGGGTGAGTGTGTTTGAGTCGTTTTGCGATGCCCATGTGGAGAAGGTGACTCGTTTGGGAAGTATTTGGCTGAGTGTTTCTTGGATGTCGTCATCCATCAAGTGGGGTGCTGGTTTTAACTTTTCAATGTTTATGGTTCGTGATTTGCCTTGAAACTCGATTGAGGCTGTGTTGGAAGTTTGGTTGAATTAAATCACGCGGTGAGGACCCGAGTAACGCATTTGGAGAGATGTTGGGTGTTCCGTTTTTAGCCAGACAAACTTGGAGTCAAACAAAGAAGGGTGTATGAATATGTTCCATGACTGGTTGTTGGAGGTGGTGGTATCCAAGTGAGCAAAATGCTTCCTAGCCAATTCGAGGTGAACGTCCGAGGTCGGGCTGTTGTTGAAAACCAGGTCGTTGATAAGAGTGGTGTTTGTACCGAACAACATTTGTGCTGGGGAACAACCGTGTCTACTGCTGGGAATGTTACGCCAACCAAGTAAGATGAAAGGAAGTTGTTTGGTCCATTGACGTGTTATCGATGTGGCTCTAAGGGAATTCTTTAGCGTCTTGTGGAAACGTTCTACTATGCCGTTGCTTTGGGGATGAAAAGCCGTAGTCCTTAATCGTTGTGAGCCAAGGGTTTGTACGAGGTCTTGAAAAATTTTGGATTCGAATTGTCTACCCTGGTCAGTTATTATCCGCTTTGGAACTCCGAATCTGGAGATCAAGTTGTCAACAAATATTCGAACGATCGTTTCGAGTTGATGTTCCTTAAGGGGAAGGCCTCCGGCCAGCGGGAGTTTCGATCCACAATGGTGAGTAGATACGTGTAACCCTCAGATGGGGGTAGGGGTCCCACCAAGTCCATGTGGATGGTGTGGAATTTATTTTTATTTTAAAATTTATTCAAACTTATTTCATAAATTTTATTAAAATATATCAATTGTTATTACTGTAAACATATTTTAAATAAGCATTTATTTTATCATATTTTTACTATACATTTTAGTTTTTTAATTTATTTCTTTAAAATTTTCAAATTAAAAAATAATAAACTATTTTGACGATAACTGCGTTTCAAGAGTAAATAATAAAATACTGAAAGAACGAAATTGGTACATAATCCTAAGTAAACACCAAAAAAATATGATTTTAGTGTTGAAATTGAAGAAAAAATAAAAACTTTTGATAGAATGGTTTGCTTTCACTAAATGAAATTAATGTGGAAAAATAATTATGGTAAAACATACAGAAAAAGAACAGAAATATTTGTTTTTCAAAATTAAAAAAATGTCAAAAAATAAATAAAATTCACTAAAATAAACCCAATGGGGCTGTCCATAAATGACGTCACGCGATTTTAGCAGATTTCCAACCCCTTCCACCTCCTGCGTGACGTCGTTTATGGTGATTTGTTACGTTGTCCTGACAAAATAAAACATCAATGTGAGTGAAAATGAGTTGACATTTAGAATTTATGAGGTAAATATAAAGAAGACAATTTTTGGTATCTTTTCGAATTTTTTCATATGACGAGTTAACTCGTGACACACGGTAAAGGGGTTAAACAAATTTCGCCCAAAATTAATTCATTAAATTTTTTTTGATTAAATTTTGAAATTTTACGAAATTTAAACTTTAAATTATTTTACATTTTTTTCGAAAATTTTATCATAAAAACTAATTAATTTAAATTTACAATAACCCTTTTATTAAAAAAATGATTTCTTAAAATATTAATCCGCTAATTATTTATTTAAAAATTTATTCAAACTTATTTCATAACTTTTATTAAAATATATCAATTGTTATTAATGTAAGTATATTTTAAATAAGTATTTATTTTATCATATTTTTACTCGACATTTTAGTTTTTTAATTTATTTCTTTTAAATTTTCAAATTAAAAAATAATAAACTATTTTGGCGAAACTTAAATTTAAACTAACCCTTTATAATTTTAATATTTAATTTTTTGGTCACTATACAGATCATATCAGAGATCCATATAAAAGAAGGAAAATGATTATTGGCGATAACTGCGTTTCAAGAGTAAATAATGAAATACTGAAAGGACGAAATTGATACATAATCCTAAGTAAACACCAAAAAAATATGATTTTAGTGTTGAAATTAAAGAAAAAATAAAAACTTTTGATAGAATGGTTTGCTTTCACTAAATGAAATTAATGTGGAAAAATAATTATGGTAAAACATACAGAAAAAGAACAGAAATATTTGTTTTTCAAAATTAAAAAAAATGTCAAAAAATAAATAAAATTCACTAAAATAAACCCAATGGGGATGTCCATAAATGACGTCACGCGATTTTAGCCGATTTCAAACCCCTCCCCCCCTCCTGCGTGACGTCGTTTATGTGCGGCCCCATTTCTAAAAGGTGTACTAAAATCATAATTCAGAACAATAAATCAAAAAGCAATGATAAGATTTATTAAAAATTACACTGTACAGTGGAAATTGTCTCGGTCGATAGGGTTATCCCAAAAAAATCATCGTTAATTTAATAATAAATGTTGATCACCAAAACGCACACCATCCAAAATACATCTGACACAAATTATAATTAAAAGTCGCCTGTTTGATGAGCATATCGACATGTTCCTCGGCACTAAGACTTCCACCCGACTCTTTACCTTCCAATTTATTCTGAATGTGCTTCATAACATCCATTGCCCTAACATTTGCGCCCGCCCATTCGTCTAGATTAAGTATAATTTGAATTTTCGTATTACCACTTTGTCAAGAGAATTTTACCTTCACTGTCATCAAAATTTGGGCGGTCTGTGATAGGAGGTTTAGCTGAAAAGATCAGACCTTCTAGACCGTTACGTTCGACAATTATCGATCCGTCTGGGGCTCTCTTCCTCATTTTAAGAGCAGTGTTATAACAACCGAGCCAAGGCCCGTTACAGAGATGATGACGCCATTGATTAACAGAGTAGGGATTACGTAAAGTTTTACTGTCAGGATAATTACTGTCTGAGAAGATGCGAATACAATCTGGATTAATCGGAGTATTGCCAGAAGACGGTCTGGAATTAGGATTTCGTGATATATTTGTATATATTGTTGTTGGTGGCGCTGGAACATTAAATGGTCGAATACCTAATTTCAAAGTTTTTCTAAGATCGTTTGTCGCTTCTTGATTAATAAACAGATTTTCGTCTGTTTCTATAGTATTATCTCCGCCTTTCTTAGTATTATCGTGAAGGACCCATTGTAATAATGGATCATGAATAAACGCTTCTAATACAGCTAGTAAACTCTCTTTGTTTCGGCGCATTAGGTTCACTATTTGCACACTAGTGTGTCGAAAAAGACCATCAATTCCAGTTACTTCCATTGCTCCGATAAGCATTCGAGTAAGTCTAAATGGCACTTTTTCTGGATATTTTTCCCGCATTGTAGCAACTTCAAAACAATCACCAAAATCAATGTGTATAATTTTTCCGGAATCACGACAAAGCATAATATTTGATGGATGCCTGAAATTTATTTTATTGCTTAATATCGTTAAAACTAAAAAATCAAAAATAAAAGTTAAGAAAAAAATGAATAATAAAATAAATAGAAATATTATTTTCACATTATCAAAAAGCATGGAACATCTAACAAACCAAAAGAATACGATTATGTTTGTATTACATTCATATTGAATCATTTAGGAATTATTTTGGATATGGCGAGTCAATGATATCAACTATTTCCCCCCATTTCCATTTTTTTATTAGCTTACTTTCTAACGTATATCGCCAAATAGTATCACTAAAAATTTTTTAAGTTGGTGATACTAGTTGGGTCGTGATACTAGTCAAGGTAAATCTTGAATAATTTATATCAATTGATACGGGTAAAGGAATAATATATGTACCTAGAAAAAGAACAGCAACATTTTAAAAGTAGTTATACATCTTACTCCAAGAATACTTACAATTACTCATTCTCGATGACAATAAATGATTATGATAATATTTGATCGAAAAAAACTTTTTAAAGTCCCAAAATGGGAAAAACGGAAAATTCGGAGTTCCCGAACAATATTAATTGCAAGATATCTACTTATAAATTATAAGTAGTTTATATTAATTTTTAATGTGTTTTTTTAATTAAAATTTTTAAATTTTAAAAATTTTGTTGGTAAAGTAGAGTTCTGTCTGCATAAAGAATGGATATAAAAATTTAATTTTCTGATTTACTAGTTTCAAATAGAATCACTTCGACTTTTATAAATGTGGTTACTATTAATTTAACGAACCGATATTCCAATAAGAACGAAAATCATATTTTCGTGAATTGATGTTTGCTCTAACGATATTTCTGCTTCATTTCTATTTATTGCTCAGATCAATGATTGTAAGCTTCCAAAATGTGTAACAGATTAAATTAAATAAAAACCAGAACAATATTGTTTAAAATTATTTTCATAATTGATTTCGGCGAATGTCTCAATTGTACCATAAGTAGAATAAATTATTTTTAGTGTCACAGCTTATATTGATATTATTAATAAAGCCTCAATCTTTCACAACAATTTTCAAATCGATTGCACGGAATTTGAAATGCAGTTCCTTTTTACAATTTTAATTACATCAAAATCGATATTGTTTCCATTATCCAATTCTCTATGCTGTTCTATACCTTTGAAGAGATGACGGGAGTCTCACAAATGTATGTTGCGTTACACCAATTACACCACTATATTTATAAATGAGATCGGAATACAAATCGAGAAGTGTCCGATGGGATTTCTTAACAAATCAACAGAATTTCATAAGATTGAGAAATCATTTTTAAACTCATCATATTGAAATCATGTTTTGTGAAATTGATGTTTACAATTACAAGCTTTTATTACGTTTCATTTGTTTGTTTGTCTATCTGGATGCATCAAATCTTGCGATTGAAAATTCACCCACTTCCCGTTCATCTAGTGACATGAAACTTTCAGGACTGATGTATTCTAGGTGACAATACACTTTTTCTTGAAAATTTTTGAAAAAAATAATTTTATTTAATTTATTTGCAAAAAAACCATTTACGATTATCTACAAATTTATACACTGTATTACAAAGCAATCTTTTCGTTTATTTTCATGAATGAAATTAAAAATCTATGAAATTACCAAATAATAATAATTATTATTATTAAAAGCTTTTATTTTACGTTTCATTTGTTTGTTTGTCTGTCTGGATGCATCAAATCTTGCGATCGAAAATTCACCCACTTCCCGTTCACCTAGCGACATGAAACTTTCATGACTGATGCATTCTAGGTGACCATACACTTTTTCACTGTAACTGTTCATCTACCGCCTTTAGTTGGCCGCAAAAAGTAATTAAAGTGTCGTTCTCGTGTTTTCATCAGTAGTAGGCTTTGAAATTTGCTACATCTAAATGCAAATAGAAAGCGGGTTTTCGCCTAGTAGGCTTTGATAATTCAGTCAAAAAATGTGGGAAGTGGGTGAAATAGATACAGAATCGCAAACATGTGACAAATTATAAAAGCTTGTACTTTTGATATGATTATACTTATTTGAAAGTTGTAAAGCCCTCCAAAAAAGGAACGAATAAAATATGCCTTGAATATAAATTTACGTATCGCGATCACGCATATTATAGTATCACGCAAATTATTATCAGAATTAATTTGACCTTGAGCTGATTCATTATATTTATTATTTGTAAGTAGCGTTTATGCCACTTTCAGCATTATCGAATTCCGAAATCATAATTTAACACCACAAAATTTATTAATATCAACAATTCATATATTTAAACAAATTTCGCCCAAAATTAATTCATTAATTTTTTTCGATTAAATTTTGAAATTTTACGAAATTTAAACCTTAAATTATTTTACATTTTTTACGAAAATTTTATCATAAAAACTAATTAATTTAAATTTACAATAACCCTTTTATTAAAAATTATTTCTTAAAATATTAATCCGTTAATTATTTATTTTAAGATTTATTCAAACTTATTTCATAAATGTTATTAAAATATATCAATTGTTATTACTGTAAGTGGTTCCATGACAATTCGACACAAATTTTTTATTCGACACATTTTTTAATGGGACAAATATTTTATTTTGACATTTTTAAATTTCGATTAGTTTTTTTTAATTCGACCAATAACTAAAATGAAATATTTTCATTATTACTATACATTTTTTGAAACTCGACATTTTCAATAACTATATTTTTGATTAGACTAATGAGTTTTTCTGTATTTAATATAAAAATATGTATTTAATATAAAAATATGTATTTAATATAAAAATATCAATTTAATATGAACTAATTTTTATATATTTTATATATAAAAATATCATTTTAATATGAAA
>MQRK01193112.1:26151-47421 GCA_001938485.1 Girardia tigrina | reverse complement strand
AAGGGTTTTGATTCACATTACGAACGACAGTTTTGTGAATCTCTACTAATAAGACACTACAATCCATCAATTAACATTCAGAATGGGCAAAGTAAGGTTATTTCAATACTTAAAATTTTGAATTAAAATATTCTTTTTGCCATTATTACCCAATAATACTTTGATAAATAATAATAATTAATTTTTTCGTTACCTTTTAAAGTAAATATATCTGTTAAAATTTTATTATTCAAACAATTCAATATTCATATACTAAACATCCGAAAATTGCTGATGATGATGTATGTAAACATCGAAACATGTCCAATAATTATATAAAAAAAGTTTTAATCAAATTATATTTTCGATATATATATATATATATATATTACCTATATAGAAAGTAAGCTAATAAAAAGAATGGAAAAAAGTAAATTTTAATCAGATGTTTTATATTTATTAAAAGTTTTATACTTTAGAGTAACACTTCAAAAAAATAAAACATTGTTGAAATCCCTCGATTGATATATGAATCATTTCTATAAATGTTTAGCTTACACTATACGCTCGGATATAGCTCTCGCCAGCCATAGCCGTTAAGTAAGAATCCAATTCGTCTCTTGCTTTCTGGATATAATCGCTCGCTTCATTATATTCTTCTTTTTGAATAGAAATAACAGCTCGAAGAAAAGGTCCTTCGAAATTATTGAGAGGAATAGACTCAACAAATTTACACATTGTCAGAAAATCTCCCTTTGCCCATGCCGCATTAACAATCATTGGTGCCATTTTTATTTTTACAGTTTCATCCACTTGTTCAAATCGATCCATGCCAATATTCTTCAACGAATCCCAATCTCCAAGAGCTTGTAAACAACGCATCCTTCCCAAAGTTAAATCAAGATTTTGTATCCGTCTAGTATCCTTTTCTTCTAATTTTCGCTGGTATAAATTAAGCGCCCTTGTCCAGTCTTGTAAGATCTCATGCCAACGTTCTTCATGGAGCTAAATTGTAACATTATTCAGTTTAATTCATGATTATAATATTCTATACCAGTTTATCTCGATAAATTTTAGTGGCATATAACACAATTCCACTTGCTGCTTCTTCCAGTTGGAGTTTATTATTAATAGTTAACAAGTCAAACAAAAGATTTTGAGGGGCCACTCCTTTTTTAGCAGTTTCTTCGAGAAATTCTTGCTCCTTATAGTAAAGTGCTTTCGCATAAACACGATTTTTCAAAGCACGGCATGCTAATATTTCCGTTTTAATAGGCAATTTCATCTGCAATAAATATTCACTTTATTAAATGTGAAAATAATCATATAAAACATATATTAAAAACATTGTGGAAATAAAGCACATCCTTTGTCACAAGTATGGTCGTTCATTAGTCACGGAATATCAATAAATCCAATACATGACAACTAATTGAAAATATATCACAGTTATTCAAAATAGTACTGAGTAAAAAGATATTATTTAATTAAAAACCCCATCTTCGACAAAAAAAGATTTCTCGTTCAATCATGTCTTTCGATCAAGATATGAAAGAAAGACCTGTAACGCCCAATCTTCACAGGTTTAAGAACTGGACACATAGTGGAACAAATACGATTAACGATTCGATGTTTACGTAAAGACAATTGAATTACTTTGGAGTTTTATTTTGATTAATTTCAAATTTTCAATTATAAGACGATAGTAAAGATTTATCATGGTTTGGAGCAATGTCGGGCAGTTGGTGCGCCGCGAAGATTTTTGAAAAATATTTAAAATCGTTAAAGTTATTGAACTTGTTATTGAAGTATTGCTGTAGGAATATTAGTCGTATTTTTGCATCGTTGTAAAACACACAGTAAAATCTGTTGGTTAAAAAACAGTGAAAAATAATTTGTTGTGGCGCAAGAATCATGTGCTTATATTTATTCTTATAATTTATTAATAATTTATTCTTAGCGACATTCTCACTCACTTTTTACTCAAGGTGATTTTAATAAAACATTATTAAGAAACGCTCTTATATTATGTATTCTAAATTCTCTCAAAACTAGATGGAGAGATTTGTAATTAGAAAAGGTGCCAGTGATAAACAAAATCCAAACGAAAACAGTGAAGATAAGAAAATCGTAAAATCAAACTAAAAAAAACGGAAATACGATGAAGATTATCTTAAATATACATTTATACCATCTGTTAATGATCCATCACTGCCGTTTTGCTTGATTTGCCGAAAACCTCTCAGCAACGAAGCAATGTTGCCAAGTAAACTACTTCGTCATATTGAGACAAATCATCGGGAGCAGATGAGCAATCCATGTAACCGTTACATGTTTAAATTTTTTAATAGTATTTATTTATGCATTGTAATTACCTACGAGTAAATTTATATTGAGTCCCATAGGTGAGCCGTGAAAAAAACTTTTTAACATAGTGCGCCACAACTCGAAAAAGGTTGCCCGACACTGGTTTGGACTTACTAATAAGCCCAGAAAATCAAGATAAGTCCAGCTGGATTCAAAATCGAAATTTTTCAGTTGTAATGTGATTGCTAATCACGCTTCAGATGTGTGACTATGGAATATAAGTTGATCTTAAGGTTAGCAACATCGAATTCACAAATAGCAAAAGTATCATTGATCTAGTAAATATTGAGATAAAGTAGATCCCAAAATAAATCTTTGGTTTTAGTTTGTATTTGAAAGAAATAAATCACATCACTTTAAAAAAATACAGTTAACGGAATTCTTTATGATTTGAACTAACCTTCTAACTACCAGTGGAGTCACTAGTAACCACAAACCCACTTTGGGGTTAAAAATACTTGTTCAAAGTATAAGTTTCAGTGCTTAGTGACAAACGGTTTTATAAAAATCACCCTCTGCTATAGTATTTCGAGGATATAATAATGTTTCAACTGTCTAATTTATAGAATACATTACCTCGATTAGCAATTTTATTGGCTTCAATATTTATTCAAAGATTGGAAAAAAACTCGATTTTTTTAAGGGAAACATGCCATTATTTTACATTAGATATGCTGATGATACTGTCTTGATTTTGAAAATAAAAGCCATGTCAATTACTGCTTAAAATTTATAAATGAACTTCATCCGAAGATGAGATTTTTTGTGAAGTCGAATCAGCAAACACAATTTTATTTTTGGATGTAATCATTGAACGAAAATCAAAATGCTTTAATACTGATGTATTTCGAAAGATTATGGACAAACAATTATACAATAAATCCGAGTTTCTGTGATCCTAAGTACAATAGAAATATGCTAAAGAGATTAATTCAATGAATTTGGAATTTATCATCTACTAATTGTTAAAAGCAATCAGAACGATGCAAATTGGGATTAGTGCGGAGATTTACATGAATGTATTTATAAATTCGTGATAGGCGGAAACCAATACTTTATCGTGAGAATTTATATTCCTTTAAATCTTTTAAAATTTTCAAGTTGCTAAAGCAATTCGTAGCAATAATATTTCATAAATAACCCTTCTAAGCTGGGATATTTTCTGCATCTGAATGTACAGCAAAAACTATTTATCCATGAAGCAAATACAAGAAAAAAACTTAAAAGGTTAATGGTTTAAAAACTTAATGGTTTTGGCACAGAGTACGTATTCCTATGAGACAGAAACAAGATAGCATTAACCATGTCAAAAGGTTCTTCAATATTTGACAAGATTTAGAGAAGAATTGTTCAAGAAATTATTCTCAGACCAAGTATCAGACAATCTGGAAGGCCTATTTGATATTACTTATGCCAGTGCTCCAGAAATGATTAGAATAAAGAGAGATAAATATTGTCTTCTGTCACAAAGACTGAAAGACAGCAAAGAATTCCATAGATTCTGTACTATCAGGTAAAGAGAGAAGATTCCAAGAAAGAAAAGAAGCGATGTATTAAGGCACAACAAGCTGTGCTGAATGTTTTAAACAAATCGGACGCTTTCAGCTGTTCAGTTACAAATAATGAATCCTCTGGTAAATAATCCACAACAGCCTCCAAGTGTCAAACGTGGAGGACAACTCATCAACTTACAGCTGTACTGAATCACAATAAATTTTCAGATAGATCAGCAGTTTCAATGTTGCAGAAACTGCAAAGAACATAGGCTGTGACCGTGAGAGGCAAGAATATAGATGAGTAGCTTTTCAAGAATTTATGATAGCTTCAAACCGGGAGTAAAGCTGGTGGTACAGTGATATGGAAATCTTTTACTGGATCCTATTAAAAAACAGAAGGTAGATCATGTGGTTATTCGTGTTTCTTTACTTTGTGGTGGCTTACAGTTGTTGGGGGTTTCTCAGATATGTTCAGGCACTAATGAACATCTTGTTTAAAAAAGGATTTTTGATAATAGTTTTAATTACTTTGATAAAAAAGAATTTACATTTCAATTAAAAAAACATAAAATTACCCGATCGCAGTGCGTCATAAATTCTTCCAGATTAAGAACAGCTTGACTAACTTCGGTGCTCGGACAGTCTTTAAGAATTCCTTCAAGAGTAACAATCAACTTGTCTTGTTGTACATCTGTCAATTCCGGCCAGCAAGATACAAAAGAAGCATTAAAGAGATTTCTACTTAAAACCCCTGTACAACCACCCAAATTACTACATGACCGAATTGCCATGCTCGGTGATTCTTTGATAAGAGTAATTGAAAAATTCCGTAACCATTGCATCCAATCTTCGCTACTAATCATTTCTGTTGCCTCCCAGGTTTTTTCAAGACTTTGACTGCTGAAACTGATAGCCATCGATGACTGGTTATTTAGTGCCAGGTCATTTGATATTGTTTCCAAATGTTTCCGCCTGGCCAGACTTTCGAAATGCTCAAAGTTATCCTCATAATTATGGACATATGTGACTTTTAAAACCTGATTAAAAAACACTGAGTAATTATTACAAATTCATTATTATTAATTAAAAGGCTATATTGTAATAATTATTTTATCAGCAGAAAAACCTAAACTTTTAAAATAAAGGTTTATTAATCATAAACTAAGAATCTGTATCGATTACCGAATACTTGTCCGAATTCTGGTTGGATTTAAGTAACTTAAAACACTATATTGTTCATAAATTTTTATGACAAGGATGTCGAAATTAGTACATGGGAGAGATACACCGTCATCTTGCACTGTATTAGTCAGCACACATAGCCAAGTCGGACGAGCAAGGTCAATAATCTTTTGACTTAGAGTCAGAATACAAAATCAACTGATGTAAATAATGAATTTTCAATTCTGATTTTGAATTTTATACGCATTTTGAAAGACAGTCTTTCGATTCGTTACTGAACAGACATCGCAACACTCTTACAAACATTCTGCGTCGATACAGTATTGCATGCGGTTCTTGACAAACTCCATCATACGCCTCGAATAAACGAGACCGAAATTAATTAAGACCTTTACCTATTATTAACGAAAATCTTGCAAATTGTTGATTTTCTGGAGAGCCATAGGTTCATAAATACCTTAAAAATCGAAACCACAAATGCTTCCCGAGGTAATCCTTGATTTTCGTATCCATCATGCTTTTTACTGCGTTGGCAGGCACCCAGTCTCGTTGGAAGATCATTCCTGCGTATTCTTTAGTTCTGTGGAATGACGACTTTCTTGATACTTTCATCTTGGTAGGTTTTGGTGTTAATTTTAATGCATTTGTTGCTAAAAATCAGCTATGTTGTGTTGTTTTCAGAGACTTCCTCGGGAGCAGGTCAAAAATTCCACGGACAAATACCACCTAAGATCAATCCTTCCCTGCAAAAAATAATAAAGATCCAAAAATCGATAGACCCAAGTTATTATTTCCGGGTCAGGTTTAGAGTTATGGTTTGGCTTAGGGTTAGGATTAAGATTGGGATTAGAATAAGGATTAGGTTGAAGGAAAGGGTTAGTGTTAGGGTTATACTAGTGTTAAAGCTAAGGCTAGTGTTAGGATTAGGGTGAGTAAGTAGACTGCACTCAAATGTTAGCCGGTAAACCGTTACAAAATCTGAGAAAAAAATACAAATTCAAATTATTTTGTTTTGGAGGCTTGTTTGCGCGGGTTATTGTCCGGGGGTATGTCTGGTGGTTTTTATCTGTTGGATTTTTGAGCGGAGGTTTTTATCTGGGGATTTTTTGTCCTAGACCCCATCTCCCCACATAATTAAAAATTTTGAAAACACTGTTTCTGTTGCATTTTCCTTCTGTGGTTATTTTTAGATATGGTGAAAATTTTTGAGTGATTTTGCAAATTCTTATTAACTTCAGTAGTGAAAACATTTAGTCTGGCCATGAAATGTCCCAAGGCGGCGCACTAGAAAAAACTTCTTCAAATCCTAATATCTTTAAAGTATTTATATTTGCTTGGTCTGTTAGCTGTATTCTGTTCAAAGGTTGATAGCTTATTAGCCCAAGACCATTGCGAACAATTGATTGAAGAGTCGACAGAGCTATTCTGAGACTTTTCCCCATCCTATTCAGATTCATATTGTCATTTCTTGTGATGCGCTTCTTGCTTCTTTCTCGAGCCTTCCAAAGATTTACAGTTCTTGGGCGGCCTTTATTCTTCTCTTGTACGTCACCATCCTTTCTCCGCCATGACAGAACTTGAGCTTCATTGTAATTACAGCTGCTTTAATTCCTGATCGGCAAAAATCGACAACAGCACTTCCATGTGATGAAACTTTTGTCATACGAAAAATTGAAAAAAAATAACGTAGAAATACAGTAGAATACATTTTACTCAAAAAGTAATACGGTATATGATCTATGAAAGAAAAAATACTGTAATGAACGAAGAAAAGAAATTATACATACTTAACGGCAACCATGTATTTTAGCAATAAAAATTATAATAATTCTAATTATCAATAAAAGTAAAATGATATTTTCAGAGGAAACTCCACAGACTATTTATAATACTTATCATTGTTACTTTGATCAAAGCGGTCAGATAATACAATACTTGACATTATATGAATCATGTGTTTTATTTAAATTTTGAAATATTTTATAAAATATGTTAATTGTCACAAATTGTGATCAAAATAATGATATCGAAGAAATATTTTTACAATGATGAAAAGATATACTATAGCTTAATAGCTAAAACTTAAAAATTTTAAGTCAGATAAAAATTTTTTATTATAAACAAAACTCATTCATTTTTAAATACTTCTTCAGCAACAGTATGGATCAACGTTAGATTAACCACCAAGGCCGTAGCTAAGGAGGGTTATGGTGGATGCAGCCCCCCCCCGAAATTGAAACTGTCATATATAAATAGGTTATACTTATAAAAAATAATAATATTTGTTTTATTATTTCTGTGTTGTTTCTGGTTTCGGGTCTCCTAAAACTGATGTTAGGCGACATGTTATTTCCATGTCAAATATCAACGCATAATTCCTGATCCAAGCTAAGAAATTGGAAAATTTACAAGACATTTTCAGTATGAAGGGTTACAAAATTTTAAATGGCTTGCTTATTCCGAAAAGTATATAGGTGTTTATTGTTCTACTTGTATTTTATTTTTAAATGACAAATGGTTGGAAAAGATGAACACAAAAAATAGAGTTTTTGTCAATGAACTGTACCTAAATTTGAAAAAGGCTCTAGAATTTTTTAATCAACACGACATTACAATTTACCATAAAAAGTTGTATTAAGAGAAATTAATATTGAAGCGATTGTTTCGAAGAAAACGAATAGTATAGATATATAAATAGATAATCAGAAGAAACAAGAAGTAATTGAAAATAGAGAGAAACTTATACATATAATATGATAAATGCGTTGTTGTGGTCAGTAAAGTATTGCATTAAGGGGCAATAATGAACATGGACGTATAAATTTAATGACACCAATCGAAAGTGATGGTAACTGTCGAAGTTTGTTTGGATTTCGAGCGAACGGAGGAGATCAAATTTAAAGGAAAACATTTGATACTATCACAAAATAATTCTTTACATACTAGTCCCGAAATACAAAAGGAATTAAAAAGTTATATTTGACTATAATATATCAAAGAAATTTATTGAAGAGTCCATGAATTCCTATTTTTAGCGCATTTTCTCATAGGAAAAAAGTGCGCTATTGTATTCATCATGTCCGAATATGTATGTCTGTGTTTATCACAGCAAATAACAAGTACCGGATGCGTCCAAGACCCTATAACTATATATTTTTGGATAGGTCTCGTCAACAGCAATCCACACAGGTTTTTTTTAGTTTTCGGGAGATTGAAGAAATATCGGGTAGAAGTCCTCATCTACGAATGCTACGTCAGCTATCATAAGCAATTTATTGTAAGAGTTTTCGATGTCTAGTTATTAACAAATGTATTTGCGAAAAGAAAAGGAAAAAAATTAATAAATCAAATCTTGTGTTTTTTGTCAAAGTTTTCATTCAGGTTGAACATTTAAAGAAACTTTTATGTATTTTATTAAACTGTTTTTTGTGAAATACTAATGTCTCTATGCAATTAACCATTTCATAGACCAATTGCAGTATAATACACTATTCGCAGTATAAAATACCAATCAAAGTATAATAAACCATTCGCAGCATACTATACCACTCGCAGTATAATATAATATTCGCAGTAAAAAACTATTTAGAAAAAGAGAACATGCGCTGTATGCCACTCATCGCAGTGTGTGCAGATCTATATTTTTTTGTATTAGCGGACGAAACAACGGATATTTCACATATTAAACAATTTTCTCTTTGTACATGACATATAAATAATGACATCTTTGTGAATTTGGTCTGCACTTGAAAAATTTAAGAGAACAAGGATATGATGCAGCGTCTGCCATGATGATTGAATTTAGAGGAGTGCAATCTGTTATCCGAAATACATATCCAAAAGCCCAATACATAATTTGTGTATCTAATTGTTTAAATATGTGCCTAACAGATTCTTTTAAAATATAAAAAAGTAGAAATGATATGGAATTTATTTCCGAAGTGTGCACTTTCTTTCGGTTAAGTCCAAAGCACACTTAAAGATTAGAAGATAAAATAAAAGAATTCGCTCCTTCAATGAAAAACAAACGAATTAACAAAATATGCGAAACCAGAGGGTATAAAAGGCATGAAGCAATACTTCTCTTCACATATATTTTTGAACCAATTATTGCTTTTTTTGGAAGAAATCATAGAAACTTTCGTTGATCATTCTCAGAACGCGAACTTCTTGTTAAATTCCATTAATAAGTGTAAATTTATTGTCACAGTTTTTGTTTTAAGCATATTATTAGGAATAACTTACAATTTATCAAAATTATTACAGACTGTGAATTTAGACATTATAAACTCTTTGTATGCAGTAAAAGATATAATTCAAGTTCTTCGACATTACAGAGAGAATGGAATAGTGAATTAGGCTCTATATTTTTCGAGTTAAAGAAATGTGTGATAATATAAATATAGAGATAGTTATTCACAAAACTACAAAATTTAATAAATATAGTTGCCCTCTTCGGTCAGTAGCTTTTTCATACTTTTAACTTGTCGCAATGAATTATATAACATTTAAGCCAAAATAGAATGCAGAAGACAGGTGAGGCAATGGAATAAATAGTCTTTAGTACAGTTTCTTTTAGCTCTTGACTGATCTTACCGGGTTTGGCATAGAATCGACTATTTTTTCAAGAGCTGAGGAGAAATATTTGCCCATTCTTTCCGCAGCTGAAGTTCCAATTCAGTGGCATTCCGTGTAAGCACCTGCCTTTTACGAACGCTTCAGTCTACCTCATCCCAAAGGAATTCGATTGGATTCAAATCGGGGCTTTTTAGCATCCATTCTAGTATATTTATACCACTGGTTTCAAAGAAATCTTTAATCAGGTGCGACGAATGGATTGGTGCCATATCGTGTTGGAAGAATATATCGGCAATTTCTGGGAGGAATGGAAGCAGTTCATGTTCAAGGATTGCTCGGTACTCCATGGAATTCATGTTGTTAGTACACGTGACCAATGGGCCAGTACCATTGACTGTGAAGTAACTCCAAAACATTATGAAGCCGCCGCCATACTTGACTGTTGTCAGAACACAATCAGGATGGAATCGTTCATCACACTCCGCCATGCAAATTGTCGTCCATCGGAATGGAAGAGCGTAAAACAGGACTTATCGCTCCATTTAATTTTCTGGCAATCAACAGGAGTCCAGATACGTCTGGCATTGCACAAACGAAGACGCCGCGTGCGAATGGCTTCTGAAATAAATGGTTTTCTTGCACATACTCTCCGTAGAAACCCAAGGAATGCAGATTTCGGCGAATTGTAGACATGCTTGTCTATGTGTGACCTGTGTGATACTCAGCAGTGATCTGCGCCAAGGATGCGCCGGTTCTACTTCACAAGTCCAACAAGTTGTCGTTGATAACGATTGCACAAACATTTCAGTCGGCCAGATCGTTCCTTGTTCACATGACTGTACGTGCTGCGATACTTTTGGAGAAATGAATCGATTGTTGATTTAGGGTGACCAGTTAGCTGTGCAATTTCACTCTCAGATTTGTTGCATAGATGGCAGCCGTAGATGACGCCCTTTTCAAAGGCCGTAAGTTCCTTTCGTAATACCATGTTTAGCAATATCGTGAATAATAGTGAAATAGAAAAACGCTTCATGCAATATCATTTCTAAGAAATCTATTTATAGACAACCAATAGGAAGGCCAGCAACAGTATAAACTTTATCATTTCAATATACTGATAGTATGATAGCCTTATAATTCTTTATTTTAGATGACTTTCTCAATAAACTCATAATACAACAGAAAAGAGCAAAATATACTTCTGACCGAAGACTTTTGATAGGGCAGGGTATCATCAACAGATCCAGAAGTATATTATCTCTTATCGGTTTTTACTTTTTTTATAGATGATTTAATTTCTTCGTTAAATGATAGATTTCTTGCACACAAAACACAAATAATTTCATTTTTTTAGATTTTGTATTTATTGTCGAAGAATAAATATTGTTTTACAGAAGTAGACCGAATATACAAAATAAATTTACCGCATTATGATGAGGTAAAATGCACAACTTTTAAAAAGGTTGTTATAAACTCTTCCCCCTCAAGTAATTATGATGTTATGAATGTCCTTTGTGTGGTACATGTTTTAGACAATGAATACACAATCATCTTCTGAATATAAAATCAACATAATCAGAAAATTGAATTCACAAATAATAAAAACAATAAAATGGGTAAAATAAATAATGTAGAACTAAATTATTTTAAAGAAAAATCAAGTTACAGTAAGTTAAATATCTTTTTACAAAATTATTTTGAAAATAAAAAGTTTATTATAAAATAAATTATTATATGAAATTATGACTTCCCATCTTGAATCAAACATTTTGGAAGATAATGTCAAAGCGATTTATACAACTAATATTATTTTACCGGACAGTATTTATTAGCAAACGTTAATCAATACTTTACAAAATGTAAACAAAGTTACTTTATTTAAGGCTGTATTGAATCTTGAGAAACTTAACGATTGTGCAGTTCCAGTTGGAAATTGATATTTGATTGTTTCAAGTGTTTTTTGAATAAGTGGAGTTAAAACCATGAAACGTCGACGCATTTTCACTAAAAGCGTCGTTAGAAGATCGAAAGCTGGAGGAATAAGTTCTGCTAACTGATCCGTGGATAAATTGGTAACAATTGATGGTTGAGAAACGGAAATGGATTGAGAATTGCTGAATGTGAAAGAATCATGAGAATCCAAAAGACGACACACTGGTTGAACAATTCTTCCAGCTGAATCAGAAAGGTCAAGTTTCTCAGCTAGTCTCGTTAAACAATCGAGTGCAGCCTTTTTAATTTCCAATTTTGCTGACGAAGTATCTTTTGAAATCAACTTGATGATGGAAGGAAGAAGAATGTGGACGTGTTCTTCTATCGAGTGTTCGAATTCAGGAAGCAGTTCTAAAATCTAATAGTCTAATATCAAAATATAACTACTCCTCTGAGAACACTTACAGCACGTACTGATTGATAAGCAGCATCCACAATCGTTTGTTGAAAAACAACCATTAAAGGAGACAAAAATGGTTTAATATCAGCTCCCAATCCAATATTTAATCTTCTCAACAAATTTATGCAAACGAGAGTCAACGAACTTGATTTATGCCAAAGTTGAAGAAAAATATCAACAAGTTCAGGCATAAATTGTTTAAGATGAAGTTTTACAATGTCTGTTATAAAACATAATTGAGTGAGAAACGTTTCCTGGTGCTAGAAGAATCAAATCAGTCTTGTATTGAAATTTTAAATCCTTTACTCTAATATCTTGAGATTCGATTATACAACGGAAATATTCAGGCAAAACCTGCTTAAGATACTGAACTGAGCCAGGGCCTAATGTTCTAAAAATTGAAATTATTGCCGAACATATTTTTTCATAATTGCTGCGATAAGTAGGATCCCTCAGTAATTGAATCAAAGATTGCAGAGCACAAGCTACATAAAACTCATCCAAATTTTTCCAAGTTATATTAACCAATAATTCCGCTTGACTCATATCCACTAGAAATTTATAAAATAACATTAATGAAATTGGAAGTCCTTTTGTAAAAGAATACCCTCTTTCTTTTCGATCACTTCGTGCATACTGACAACCAATCCTGTGTCACTCACAGAATCAATATCACTGCAAAAGGTTTTCTGTTTGAATGGATCTAAGGCACCAATTGTTCCTAAAAGTTTTATGACCTAAATACAAAGATTTAATAAAATTCTGGCAGAGTAATCTTGCTAACTTCTCTTCGAATCGATCCAACTTCCTCTGTGCGCAGCATCGTTAATAGTAAATGTAATAGTTCTGGATATTTTCTGTATGGTTCCACTACGTATCCAGTATGAGTGACTAGCTTCGTTAATGTCGTAACAGCAACAAACCGTTTATCAAGAGATGTAGAATCTTGCATCATATAAATTAGTGATGGTACTAAGTCATTTAAATGTTTCTTAAGTTTGCTACCACAAACTACTGCCAGATTCTTTATAGCTTGTATAATTGCCAGCTGGACAGCTGTTGGCTCGTTATTTGAAAAACTTTCGTTTACTTTTAAAGATGTTTTTTGGCATATTGACAAAGAGGCTACATGAATAATAAATACCATAATTTGATGAGACTAATAATAGTTACTAAATAGTATTTGTAATTAATATACAATTGAAACTTAAGAATTATGCAAGTTCTAGAATACCAAGTTTCATGAATCACGAAAATTGAAGAATATAGATGGAGAATGATTGAAAACTAAACGGTCAATCACTCCTTTTTGTCTCTTCCTTCTTTCAGGATCAAAATGTGAGTAACAACAGATGAAACAGGGATCACATATTTAGTTTGTATTTGATGCATTTCTTTGGAAATTATTCTTTTTCAGTAGCTCAATGTGCAAGAAACTACCAGAGTCAGCATCTTTTTAAACTGTCTTCAAATAAATTCAGAAACAATTATGAAACAGTATTAACAAATGAAGAAACAGAAGTTTTTATCAGAAAAATTATAAACCTCAGTATAACGATTATTCAAGATAAGATGATTACGGTCCCTAACTATACAAAAAATATTTTAGAGTTTAACAATGAAAAGTTATAGAAAGACCATTATTATGATCTTTTCACGGAAATTTATCCATACTTCTTTCCTTGAACAAGGAAATGAGAAAAAGTAGTTGTATACCGATATTGTTTTAAAAGTTGGATTTTTTCAGCCCTTTCACTCACCTTGTATCATACGTGATATATGCGTTCTTAGTGCTGTAGTAATGAAGTTAGAATAATTTGACCCAAATGCTCACCGTGTATCATTTCTATAAAGCTTTCCGAGTATTGTCATAGATGGTATGCATCATTACATCATCACCATGTGACACAAATGACATTTGTGTGGACACATGGTTGAGACAGTCGTCGGAGTAATGTGCGTTCAGTGTTTTTTGTAGATTTTTTATCAAAAAAGTGATTTTTCGTTTGAAATTTTGATCTTGAAAAAAAAACATTGTTTTCTTGCAAAGATGAAGGAAATGTTTACTCTGTGTGAGGATTTGTGAAAATGTATCATATATGATACATCCTATATTTTTGTATTACGACTGGATACAAAAAATTGTAAAACTATGTTATTGAAACACCCATTACCAACTAAAAAAAAATTTCATATTCATAAGGAAAATAATTCATGACTCAAAGGGTTAAAGAAACTCATAGTTTTGGTAAATATAAATAATTCTTAAAGTAAGCGCTAAATAATTTAAAGATTCATCGAGAAGAAGTGATAAAGTATGATAACTTCTTCATTTTCATAAGGTTTTAACTACAAATATCATTTTCTTTTCACTTGTAAGATGTAAAACTACAACAGTATTATGTTAATATTTATATTTATAATAACTATTATTATTGAGATGAAGAATAAATTAACACGACATAAACATAATCATACGAGGAGTAAATGATTTCTTGAAAGACACTTCGGAAAATGATGATTTTTTACAAGAAACCAACTGTCCGGCTGGTTGGTTCTGAGCTGCATAAATTATACTTTGAATACGGGGTAAAAGGACGAGTAATAGTTTTTCAGAATGAGGCTGTATAAATCTTGGAGCGGTGTCTATTAGTTCCGCTAAAATTTGAGCAGCTTGTTCTTTACTTCGAGATGAGCCACTGTATTCCAGTTCAGTCAACGTCTAAAATGATAATTGTTTCATATTTGTTAATACAAAGTATTGGTGGAATCAATATTTGAATTCATAAATGCACAATTTTTTTTATTTTTATTACAAACAAATTTTCTACTTCCTTTTAATAATCAATTCAAAAACATTATTTTTTTTAAATATTCTTTTAATTTTTAACTCCCAATTAATTTTTTAAAATTCAGAATTTATATTTTAAAATTTAAACTTTTTTACATTTTTAAATTATTTTAATTTTATAGAAAGTAGATAATTTATTGTTTATTTATAGTTGAAATATAATTAAAAGCTCTTTGACTAAATATACCTTATAGATAACTGTTTAATTTCGCCCGGGGGAGAGAGCATCAAGATTGAGGATAAAGTCGTGAAACAGTAACCTCGACCCGATGTACAGTGGAACCCTCAAACTAGACAGTGACCATTCTTTTTCGATAAATATAATCGAATCAATTAGAGATTGTATCAGTGGGAATTACTTAGAATTAAACAATTGAATTCGATTAGTTCTTCCTCCAAATTTTCATATTATTTTCGAGTTGAGTCAATTAATGATTTATATTTTGATATTGACAAAATGAAATGGTACCCTTAGTCTAAGTTAATAACTCCTCAAGTTGTCAATAAGACCAGTGGATCAATCTTAGATGGTGTTGTCGAAACTCCATCGATAGAAACTTGTAATATGAATCTCAGCATTCTGTCAGATAACGAATTTCCTGTTTTGTTAATCGGGAATAATGGCTTTTGGAAATGCTCTTTAATTAAGGAACGTTTGAAACCTCTGTGTTCCGGTGAAGTAGCAGATATTCTAAACATATCATTCGATATTAATATCTATGCCAAGAGTACGGATATCAGTGGTCAATCAAACAATAATATTCAGTGGCAACATGGTCCTATTTATTCTCCAACAAGAAATACAAAAACTAATAATAATTTTGGACGACCGGAATTGATCTCGAAAAAATACAACTGTTGGACATGAAATAAACGAATTGACCCGAGAAATCTTGGACTCTGATGAACTTTGGCATTATAAAAATAGAAAAATTGAAAAATTTTGATTCGAATAATGAAAAAAATATTCATATTAATATAACAAAAAACACAATTGAGAAATATAAATATTATGGCTCCTTTAAATACGAAAAAAATAAATAATAGTAAAAAAGGTTGCCAAAATGGCATATCAAACATAATTTTTTTAAATTAAAAGACAACAACGTGGTACTTTTTCTAAGGTATTTGTGATTGTCCAGTTTAAATTTACCGAAAATTGATTGGTCCATGATTGGGATTGAATGACCTATTTTTTATGCATGTTAATAGTCGAATCAATCAGGACTGGTGATTAGCAGGTCCCCAAGATTATTGACCTAAAATTTTGAAAAATTGACCTAAAAACTACAAACAATTGACTTTTATTGATTTTATTGACATTTCAGGTATTAAATAAAATAAACAAATAAGAGTGTTATCATTCAAATTGGAGCGGATCTAATTGCTAGGTATTTAGCGGAAAAGAATACTCTCTCCGATTCCACAGACGTAGGATGAATTGTCAGTAAATATTGATATAAACTATCTAAATGGGGCCCTCGTTTGCCTAACAGAACTGCAATATTTACCTCATAATTAATCAAACTCGAATATGATATCGGCTCTTTTGTATGTATTGTAACTGAATTTGAATAAACAGCCGCAATAACTTCTTGTAGTCGGTACTCCATTATAAGATGGTCATTTGATGGTGATGACCCATTTCGTTCTTATAAACTCCGAGGAATGTGAGTATTCCCTTCCAAACTTTGTACTTCACCATATTTTTCTTGCAATGGTTTAAGACGTATCAATCCTTTTCTTTTTTGCTAACTGTGCTTGCAGGTTTTGCAGGTATTGAAGGACACCTGATGCTTCATTGTACCACTGTTCTAAAATTCGCATCTGAAGATATTTGAGAAGCTCTTCGTTAAGAAAATGAGATTGTGCTTGCAGGTTCTGTTGAAGAAAATTTATTGTGGCTTCTGCAGTCAAATCGTAGTGTCGCTTCTGCAGATAGCTGCCACAACTATCTAAAATGATTGCAGTGTAGAAACGACTTTCTTCATGATTTAAAAATCTTCATCAGTCAAATGGATGCTCGTATTCACATCAATGAGAACTTTTTGAACAGGTGACTTTACAATTAGAATTTTTATTGACTTAAATTATTATTGTATGAATCTACTTCTTGTTAAGTAAAAAGATTGATAGATGCATCAGTATAATTTAATATTATTCAGCCAGTATATAGGTCTATGCAGCCGTTGAAAACCCCCGCTCTGCATACCCATGTGAACAGTGAGGTGCAGTTCCCGGCTGTGAAAAATCATCAAAATAATTATTTCAATGACATTGGGGCTGTCCATCAATGACGTCACGCGATTTTAGCAGATTTCCAATCCCCTCCCCTCTCGCTACACATCGTCACAGAATTCTTTCAATAATTTATTCTTCAAAATGAGTAAAATATAACACAGGAAAAATAATTGATAATTATAATATTAATACCTGAAGAAGAATTTTCCTGAGATTAGGTTTGAGACAAGATGGATTAATTGCCGATAGTCGACCCAAACACCGAATGACCAATTTTCGTATTTCAAACATTTCATCATGGAAAGCAACAAATAGAGGACTCAAATGACATTCCTGGGCCAAATAGGCATCAAACCTCTCGTCAAATGACTGAAAAACACAAAGTCTGACTTCCTTTTCTAAAGAACATATGCTATATAACGTTGATAAGAAGATTGTGAAAAACCTGGATCACTGGTACTAACGATCAGTAGTTTTTCTAAAACGTCAGCAACAGCAGTAAGAGTATTCCTATCGAACCCGGCATCGTCAGACTTAATTAAAGATAAATGCGTGAAAACATTTTATAATTATCAATTACTCCTAGAAGCGGGGTGAGTAACTGAGCACATGTTTTAACAGCTTCCAAACGAACTTCTTTGTATGGGCAACTGATGAAAGAAATCAATTTGGAAGAAATGAAACGAACGAAAAGTGATAAATTATGTTCTGAACAAAAATGATCTGTGTTATATGATTATTCGAAATAAAGAAAGTAGATTATTTAAAATAAACGATTTAATTGTCATTTATTTGAAATAAAAATAATAACGATTGTTTTATTGTTTTCGTAATTTGTATAATATGTTGAGTCCAAATGATGCGAATTTAGTACAAGACAGTTGTGGAAGAGTGCGCTGCTACACTGGATAAACAACCGTTATCGTTGGACCATATGCTCAGAAGTGGGAATGCCAAAGATTATGACTGCATTCCAATACGTACACATTATGATTTGGTCCTAGAACCACACATTTCGACCATTAGTTCTGCCACTTGATTTGATTTACAGTTGAACTTGTCAGAACCTTAGAAAAAGATTCGTTTCACTCAATTTATGATCGAATACAGAACGTATCGTTATTTTGTATTTGATATCAATTTATAAATATGCCAATCTGTGAACTATAAAGACTGAGTTTATGCGGATGAGAAACGAAAACTAGATGTAGATCTGATCGATAAGTCGATATACCTCTGGTACTACCTTGTTACAAAAGGTAATCTTCTGGACCGAGATGTACTTATCAAGTTAGTATTATTAGGTTGGTGTATAATTATTTTAATCCTTTTCAACAAAATTATTCAACAAACACAATTAAAACATTTTGAGATGATTATTTCTCAGCATATTCACCATTAAATTTAATTACTGCTTCTCATTTGCTTGGCAGTCGGTCGATTCCACGTCCTAAAATTTTTTCGTGAGCAGTGTTCCTTCTAAACTGCGCAGCTCAATTACATCCTGCGCCGTGTATTAAAAAATAAAATTTTTTTCAAAAAAATTAATTTGATGAATTTTTTTTTAATCGTCATAAACTTTTTTTATCAAAATAATTTTTTTAATTTCAAAAACTTTAGTAAATTTGTGAAAAAATGCTAAACTATTAAAAACATTCTTTATTGAAATAGAAAAAATCAAAAGTTTTGCTTTAAATTCAAAATAAAATTCAAAAATTTTTAAAATATAAAAGAAGACATTTATTATAAAGGAAAAACTTGAATTGGAAATTTGAAAACATTCAGTGATGTAATAATTTTGTGCTCTCTGAGGATATGTTTGCTGGTGTAGATAGATATATGTGGTAGGTTGCACGCTTCAAGTACTAATTCTGAACGAGGTTGCACTTTGATGAATACAATTAAAACTAAATCACATAACAAGTTTGAATTATGCAATCTAGATATGTTAATGCGTATCAAGTTTTATTGGGTACGCGACTTTTTGGCGCCGAACGTTTTGGTGCGCCGTTTTGGCGCCGGACCTTTTCTGGTAATATAGAAACAATATGGATATGCTCATAGTTTTCATTGGGTAATATATATGTTATGCCGAATACACGAATCCGGTAATTTAAAAAAAATTTTTTAATTCAATTATGAAATTGATATTAACATTTAATATGAAAAATTATGTATTTAATATGAATAATTATCAATGTCATATGAAAATATATAAATTAAACTTTAAAAAAATCATAAAATAGACTCCACACATTTAAAATTTTTATTCATAGTTATTTAAACTTCTTCCTTGGTGGCAAGCTGAATTTCAAAAGTGTATTTTATAAACATTTTTTCATAATAAATTGGTATTATTCATATTAAATACATATTTTTCATATTTAGTTGATAATTTTTCATAATAAATTGATATTTTTTCATCATAAATTGATATTTTTCATATTAAATACATAATTTTTCATATTAAATGTTAATATTAATTTCATAATTGAATTTAAAAAAATTTTAAAAACTTTCCAAATTCATGTATTCGGCAACTGACTTGCAGAATATACGAATTCGGCCTAACATATATATTACCAAAATGAAAACTATGATCGTTTCCATATTGCTTCCATATTACCAAAAAAGGTCCGGCACCAAAAAGTCCTGATTTCGTTTTATTTATCCAATGGAAATCAAGCTGATAATAATGAAGTATAAAAATTTTGGAAAAACAACATAAAAAGAGAAAATAATGAATAAAATTGAAATTAATTTATTTTTCACAGTTTCTTTGTTTTTTATAAAATTTTGACGTTTTATAATTAGTAATTCAGGAATAAAAAACATTGTGCAAATTGTTCATGAGTCACTATTTCTGTGATAGATTTACATGATAGTCAATATGTACTCTTTAGAATAATTTTACGGTTGAGGAAGCAGTGCTAAGCCTTAATGGAAGATTATCGACACAAAGCTCAACATATTGATGCACATTTTCGTGGTGAAAATTTTCTGATCTATCCAGCATTATTCATTGTCTTATACTGAATATTTTTCGGTATTGCAATGGATGAAACACCACGCGAAATGAAAATATTGTATCTTTAGGGAATTTTTGAAGAGAAGATACGATTCATCACAGGTGACGAGATTTTTTTGCAAAGAAATTACTCGCTTTGAAGCAGCGAATCAGTGAAAATTCTGAATTCGTAAATTTACAGTCTAAACGTCTTTTCTCAAGTATTTCGATAAGTTCTTGTGGGAGAAGTGTTTCTAAGAGTTAGTTAAGTCGAATTCTTCAGTAATTACGATTTTTCGAATAAGCGCATCATTATCAAGAAAGAAGATTCTAGTATCTATTTTTACAATGAGTTACGAGTGCTTATAAATATCAAATAAGTAAATTCGATCAATTTTTGATCGAGTTTATACCAGATTGAAAAATAAACAATACATAATGTTCTGTGGTCGTTTAGAATAAAAATATAAAACTAATTTGTTTCATTTTATGGTGGATAAACAAAATTCATTCTAGATACTTCTTTCTTTCAGTTACACATTTCAGATTTCCTTTTCGATGTTAACGTGAAATATTTGACATTTAACCGTTATCTTTTGATGACTTGCACATCGCTGAATACAAATCGCCTTACACATTCATTAAGGAGACTTCTTCTTTCAACTGCCTTTTGATCTCGAAACTCTTCTTTCCTGGCTCGGCCGGCTTACATTCTTTAATGATAAGTACTTATCATTTATTTGTTTTCTTTGATATTTTTTAATCAACATTCCAAGTTTAATTTCAACAATCAGAGATGAGAGTTTAATTAGCATATATTCGCGTTGAACCTATTTTGTCTAATATGACTGTTAAAGAATTTAAAGATACTTGTTGATGAGTTTTTTGTAAATCTTATTTATATCATCAAGTACTGACTCGTACATCTCCGGTTTCCGTTTAATAATAAATATCATTGAAGTTATACCACTTTTTATATATATAAGGTGTGTCCACTAAAAAAGTGCACAAGTTTTAAAACCATCATAACTTTTTAATGTAATATTATTTAATTTCGCAAATTTGGAATTTAAATATTTGTTTTAATAGGTTAGAAATAGTAAAGCAGGTATTTAAAATTTTTGGTTTAATATGTTTTATTTTAGAGACAATTATAATGATTTCAAAACGACATGAA
>MQRK01193112.1:10697-26105 GCA_001938485.1 Girardia tigrina | reverse complement strand
ACAAAGTTTACTGGCATTCATTTTTCCAGAAGAGGTATATATGCAATAATACAACGCTATGAGAAGACCGGCAGCATTGAAAGAAAAGTAGGAAGTGAAAGGAAACCTGTTAAAATGACGTCAGACAAAAAGAAGAAACTTTTGCAGCGTGCAACTTTGACTGTTGGACAAAGTGTGAGAAAGTTAGGTAGAGAAATGAATGTTTCAAAGTCTTACGTGCATAAGATGCTCAAGACTAATAACATAGTGTTTCGAAAGGAAAGAAGCCCCAAAGGTTACTCCGACACAGATTATTCGCCAGAAAGCCAGGTTGCAAAATCTCGCTAAAATTGTTGTGGAAAAGACCAAAACCGACTTTGTACTTGATGATGAGTCGTATTTTACACTCACCGGAGCAATGACATCGGGTTATTATGCGGACCAAAAGAAGTTCGGTGATGTACCTGATTATATTCGCCTTAAATTTCGAGAGAAATTCAAAGTAAAAGTTTTGGTTTGTGCAACTGTTTCCAGACGAGGCATTTCAAACCTGTACATCAGGAAAGGGAAATCTGTAGCTTCTAATTCAGATATTTATATCTCCGAGTGCTTAACGAAGCGTTTGGCCTTAATAGTTTGATATAATAAAATAGTTATTGTGTTATTATGATCTAGTCTTTGTTCAGATCTTCGTCAATTTGAAGGTCTAATTAAAAAGTTATGATGGTTTTAAAACTTGTGCACTTTTTTAGTGGACACACCTTAATATTTGTCTAAAAAGTGTGTTTGTTTGTTTGTTTATTTGTCAGTCACGCTTTTCAATGTGAAATTGAAATTCCAGAGTGAATCCATTTAAGATCGTGGTCAATCTGGATAGCCCGCATCAATACAATTTTTTCGGTGTAGCCCCTTTGCCGAAAGACGCCCGGAAGCCGATGAAATAGATCGAAAACCGTACAAGTCATTAAATGGTTAAATTAACACCGATTTCGAATAATGACGATTTTGATGATTCCTACAAGGATTTTCGAGAAAATTTTTATGAAATTATCAATAAAATACTAATTTATTTGATAAATGATGAATTTTATCACTTATTCACTAATTATTTTGCTAAAAATCAATTTTGTAGAAATTATAAATTTTCGTTATTAAGAAATAGTATCAATAAATAAAATGCAAAATTGCGGAGGAAGCGGACATGGTCAGTTTGGATATGCCGCATCAATACAATTCTGTCGGTACAGCGCCTTCGCCGAAAGACGACTGGAAAGCGATGAAATCGACCGAAAACCATACAAGTCGTTAAATGGTTATGTGAGGAATGTTATGAATTGTGTGTTGTATTGTGCATGTTGTATGTTGATTCGGATTGTGCCGCTCCTACACAGATGGATGATTGATATTTTCTTTGATTCCTACTAATTAAAAATAATTTAATTTTATTTTAAAGTAAAAAGATTTAAAATAATTTTTGAATGTATTATTTAATTTTTAATGTAATTTAAAATTTTATTGGAGGATAACCAATTAGATTATTTATAATTAATATTTTTTATAAACAGATTTTCATTTATTGAAAATAATTAGTATGAACTCAGAAATATATTGATCAAGAGAGATGTCGATTAGTGAATGCGCTTGTAATATTAATAAATGTTGTAAAACTCATATTGATGTTGTTAATAGGTTAAATTAATATCGCTTTCGAATAATGGCGATTTTGACGATTCCAACACGAATTTCGTGAAAATTTTTATGAAAATACTAATAAAATACTAATTTATTTGATAAATGACGATTTCTATCACTTATTTTCTACTTATATTGTTAAAAATCAATTTAGGTTAAATTTGCAAAATTTCGTTATCATCTGATTCACGGTTTGTCGGTCAAGCTCAAATTTTACTATGATCACATATATGCTGATAAAATGAGAAATATTGGAGTAAAAATGAGTGAATCCGCATAAAGTTGAGATAGCTCTGTATAGTCCGCATCAAGACGGTTCTGTCTGTACAGCGCCTTTGCCGAAAGTCCCTGGGAGCCGATTTCTTTAACTGACTGTTAAATTAACACAGAATTCGAAACAATAAATAATAAATTATAATAATTACGATTTAAAAATTAAAACAGAAACTTTCAAAGTCGAAAATTCAGCTCACCCGTCATATATTGACGGGTATTTTTCTAGTATTACAATAATTCAAATAATATTTAAAAAATTAGTTCTCAGTATCTTCAGACATAAAATTGTACTTACTGTCGAAATCAAATTCAACAAGAGTCCTTAAGGCAATAATTTTATTTCTTGCTTCCATTTGATCGGAGGATAAATTCGTGATCAATGGAGACAAAAGACAATTACCCAAGGGTATTTCTGTTTCAATACTTATTGAACTATTCAACTGAGGTTTCTTGGATTCCATCCGGGAACTGTTCATTAATGTTTTTCGTAAACTTTTCAATAAAGTGCTCTGTAATTCATCAACATAAGTTATGTTTGATGCATGTTAAAACGTAAAAAAACTCACATGAATATCCGGCGTCAGTTCCGGTATAAAACGACTGACTGTTTTTAATGAATATATTAATGGAAAACTCAATCCAACTTCTACCATTGTTTCGATCATATCTTTTATAACATCATGAACCTTTTGTTTGAATCCCGTAGCAATTAATGCAATTGCAAAATAAATACAGATTTCCAAAAGAGGCTGTCGTTTTCTAATGGAAACATCTTTTCCAGGAAGATTTTGTTTAATTCCTACAAGTGTTTTATCAAGAAACGCATTTTTCTCAAAATCAAATGGTGCTATGTGAGCCAGAAATCCGATCGTTAAATAAGCTAATGGTTTGTCTCTTTCCTTTTTTATGCATCGCTGAAGGAATTCTAGATACTCGGTGATGTATGGCGATGAACCTTCGAGAGCAGAAAACCTTGGGATCGCGTGCATTACCAACTGTATCAGATAAGGCTGTTTACACGTAAAATTCTGTATGAGAACCGAGCGTATCTAGAAAAAAATACTTAAAGATTAGTTTTCGCTGTATGATAATCTAAGTAACAAATTCGATGATTAAAATATATTGTTAATTATATAAACACATAATGATTAACCCTTTTAAAGATTTTATTTAAATGGTTTATTTTATCAAAAGTAAAACTTATTTAAAATAAAATCCAACTCCAAAATTCCCAAAAAAATAGAAGGAATGGAATATATTGATATCTCGAATAGGGCCTAATCAGCCTAATCAGTTCCCAAGCTTCATATGCTTCAAAAACAAATGTAAATAAGAAACATTGATGTTATTTGAAATGATGTTGAGATAAATAATAATAACATAAAATATTTAGCTTTAACACCTTGAACGAGTTAATCATTTTTATCATATGTTTACAATTGAAAATTAATACATTACAAAGACTAGGGCAAGAACTAGGGCAACCGAGAAATTGACCTATAAACTAGACCTAATAAAATTGACCTATAAACAAAGTTTTGTCCTAAAAAATTGAGCCATAAAACAACAATCAACTTAAAATTAAAAACAGACCATAAAATATGCAAAAAACTTATTAATTAGAAAATATTACTGTAATGAATTGTGATAAAATAATTTGCTTCTAGTAAAGCATCTTCAAAAGTGGTGAGAACCGTCCCTGGTTTGATTAACAATTTAAAAAAACAAAGGTCTTTCTAAACAAAAAGATTCATTTATTTCTTTACATATTTTAATGTGACTGTAAACCTTTCTATAGATGTGTAATTGAAAATAATTAGAACATTAAGTACGTCAACTTGTTATGCATATCGAATTTCGCGGTAATGACATTCTGGTCTAAGATATTCTTTTTCAGTTGGCAATTCCTTATTACATCAATGGCCGTTGTTATAGGAGGACCTTGGTCATATCAATATTAGCACTTTGTTCAACTCACTTTATCCAGATGAAAATAGTTCATTTGTGTATTCATCATGATTTTATTACGACAGGGGTTTTCAAGACGCTATAATCAGGGCCCACCACATTTCATTGGAAATATTCACTGCCCGCGTTTATCATTCTAGAGATTTCCAAATTAAAAAGAGAAATAGTGTTCTCATATAAACACAAATGTTTACTTGAAAAAGGGTTTAATTACCTATATAATAGTACCGTACTCCTCAGACCTTTCTAATACAGACTATCACATTTTCAAACATTTCAGGAAGTTACTTCGCGAAAAATATTTCAGAAACCAAGGAGATGCTGAAAGAGCCTTGGACTACTTCATCGCCTGCAGAATTTTATGAAACTGGAATAAAAAACTTGTTACCCGTTGGCAATTTTCAATGTAATGGTTTTTATTTTGACTAATAAAGTTAATTCTAAAGAAAGTTATGTTCATTTAAAGTTGACGGTTAAAAAACGACATTTCTTTTGCATCAACCTAATAGAATACTCTTTCAATTTTTGATGAAAATGGGAGCATTATAATTGGGTGATTACGGTAATATTTATAGAAAAAAATGATAGAGTTTTTTATAAGTCTGCAATTTTCATTTATGTTTTTTTGTGTATTGTTGCTTAACTAACTATGAAAAAAAGGAAATGTGTTGTGATTAAAAGGAAGTAAATTTTGTGCGAGTTTTGAGATTGTCTAAATAGAAAAATTTGTGTTAAAAGAAAATTTCCTATTTCAATATCCATCGATCACAGTGATTAGGATTGTAAAATCGGACAATTGAGATAGTACAAATTGGTTCTAAATCTTTTGAAACCGGAATGCAGAACATAAACTATTTTATCAGAGTAAATAAATCGAAAAAAACAAATAGTTTCAGTGTGTCGTCAATAGAGAAATTGTGTTTTCTTGATAGTACCGATAGACTCAATCTCTCTTGTCCACAAACAGAAACTCTCAAACAGAAAAATCATCGACCCGTCGACCAAATCGATATTGTCTCCCGTAAACGAGTCCAGTGATATTTTGAACAGTCTGATTGGTAAAATCGCATCGGAAAACGGGATATTTTGTTGTGTTTTTATCAAATCAAAGTCAATAAAGGTAATGACATTTTCCTTCCCTCAAGTAACTATTGGTTCATACCAGAAAGAGTGAGAATGATGTTATATTTCTATGTTTGTGATCTGTAAAGGCGGAAATTACTTGCGCAGTATATAGTAACATATAAAGAGTAAAAATATGTAATAGTTAAAAGAATATTGACAGAAAATATTTATTGAATACTTGTTTGAATATTGGTTGATTTATTTGTCTGTATGATGGCGGAAAATCGAAAATAAATCTTCGTTTCTATACCTTCATGGTGCTGACTGTGTCGGAGAATCTACAGTGTATCGGTGGATAACTGAATTTGACAATGACAAGACTTCTTTTGCTTGGGAAAACTGCGGGAGAAAATCAGCAAAAACAACCCCTGAAAAAATTCTGTTGGTCTCTGGAATTATTAACGCCAATGGTGCAGTGACCATTAATGAAATTGAAGATGAGACATCCTTCAGCCATGGAACCATTCAGCGTATTGTGAATGACCATTTGGGCTTTCGGTCTGTTGCCTGTAAGTGGGTTCCTCATACATTGTCAAATGATCAAAAGGTTAATCGTGTCACTGCTGCAAAGGAATGGTTGAAAATTTTGAAAAGCAAACACCAACATGAACATATTGTGATGGTGGATGAGAAGTGGTTTTACATGAGAACTGTTGGCAAGAAAAGAAGCAACCGTTGTTGGGTCTCCCCTAATGGTGATCACAGTAAACCCATTCATGTCGTGAAGCGTAGCCAGTTTGACAGAAAAATCATGTCTGTCATCGCTGTGTCCTTCACTGGAAAATATCATTGCGAACTGCTGCAGAAGAGAGAAATCATGAATAGCGAGCGTTATGTCACTTTTCTTGTTAATATGGAGAAGAAGTTTAGTCGACATGTGTTTACACTCAACTGGAGAAACATGATTTTCGTGCAAGACAACGCGAGGCCTCATGTTTCCAAAGTGACGTCCATGTTTCTCGCAAACAAGAATGCTACCTTGCTCCGTCAATCACCATATTCCCCTGATTATAACATCTTGGATCGCTTTATTCACCCTTACTTGGAAGATCAGCAACACAAAACCAATTTTCAATCTGCAGATGAGTTACATCAATTCATTACATCAGAACTGAAAAATATTTCTGCTGATCGATGGTCATCTGAGATGGTAAAACTGATACAATGCCTCTCTAATGTTATAAAGAAGAATGGTGATTATGAATGAATGTATTACACAGGGTTGTTTTTGTACATTGCTCGTGAAAAATGATATTGACATTTCAAAAGTCTCATTCCTTCTGATGTGAACTAATATAAGATCAACCTCTAAAAATGATAGAAAAACGTTTTTCATTACTTGAATTTTAAAATTTTCAAGTAATTTTAATCATGATCTTGAGTCTCTCTATCATATGAATCATCATAAAACATAGTGGAACGTCTGATGGTAACAGTAAATCTGAGAAAGTATTTTCCAATTATTTTGTTATTTATATTATTTTATCATAACATATTTTATATCTTTCTGAAATAATGATTTCTAAAATTCAAATTTCTTACGGGTTCTATTTTCGATAGCAGCAATTGCCTGCATGACTGGGACGTATGCATCTTTGATCTGTGTTGTAGAATGTGTTGTTCCATATTACTATAAGGCAGTTCCATTTTACACAGACTTCTGACATTGCTTACACCAACAGGTACTGTGGAATTGGTCAATTGATCGAGAGGCTACAAAAAATGTTTTAACTAAACGAAGCAAAATGTTCGCAAAATCGCCTACCAAACCGATCATTAACTCTAACTGAATTCGATTCATTTCCAACTCATCATTCGACAACTTCAACAACTCATTGAGTAGAAGAAGTGTTCCGTGATTCCATGCTTCTTGATTGAGCTTTCGAGTATTCATCTACATTTCGACGAAGTTTAGCAGTTCTTCAAATCTTCGAGAAATGATATGATCTCACTTGTTTTGAAATATCTTGATCATCATAACAATCCAGCATCACTTTGATACACCCATTATATAACTCTTCACTCCATCCCTGATCCATGTGAACCTTCCCTGACTCGATCGCATTTGCATCATTCGAACGAATTTGATTCACTGGTTGTTGAGAAAGCTGTTTTTGATACTGCAAACCACTAATGCTCCCCATTAATTTATTAACTGCAACACTTTGATTGGAAGGTTCACTACTCATCTTCTGTCGCCGACGACCAATTCCTTCTCTAGCAGCTGTAACTGCAAAGGCATTTGCCAAAGCAATCGCGCAAACCTCTCTGACACTAGCCTAATTATAAACAAATAATCAAGCTTAATACAATTTTCCATTAACCTCTTAAATGAAAAAAAACATAAACAACAAAACAAAAATCAAGCTTCAACAATCTTTCAACTTGTTTTACAGAAATTTATATTGATATTTCGGAACATTGAGCTTTAAAGAAACCATAATAAATTATTTTATTACGATAATTTTACAAATAAAATGAAAATAATACAGCATATCTCAGTAAATATTCAAAAACAATAATAAATAAAAGACAAATTGTTAAGGTAAATTATGTTTACTACACTTTTAAATCATTCTTCATCATTTATTTGTTCCGTATTAAAATATTAGGTCTACCGGAAAGTTCTGTCCGTTTTTAGAATAAAACAAAATACAAATGTTTCTTACTGTCAATAAACTTTATTAAATAATATAATTGTCATCATGATTAATGAGTTCTTGCCAGCGTGAAGGCAATTTTTTATCCCATTTTCGTATAATATTTGATCATTTGATGCCAAAAATTATGCTAACGTGTCGGAACATTTGGTGATAGAAACGGACAGAACTTTCCGGCAGACCTCATATAACCATATTAATATTATCTATTATATATAATCCTATTGGACATGTTTCGATCAGCTTCGATTGGCATTCGTTATACCAATGAAAATAAGTAAAGCGATAATATAAACTAGAAATATGATTTCCGATTTCAGTTAATTTAACTGATCAAATATAGCTGTAATAATAATAATGAAAGATATTTAATAGTCGGCATTATTATTAAAAATTTTTGAAACTGATGTAATTTTTATGCCTGCTTTGTTTGATGCTTTAAATGTATTAGGACTCCATGATCTTATTGTTCCACTATATATAAAAGAAATCTCAAACGGTGAGTTATACATCCATTCAGCGGTCGGATCCTGTTTTTCATGCTACAAAACCCGTTCATAAATGTGAACTCGGTTCAAACAGCAACAACAAAATGGTATATCAACAATGAACCACAATATAACTTTCATAAAATTGCAATGTGTGCTATCCTTGCAATATGTATCATGATCTATAACAGGACGATATACTCGACTGTGACTGTTTATTAACCAATGTTCTGAGATAAAACTTTGTAAAATCGGGTCTGTCGAAAATATATCTATTAAGAACATTTAAACAAGTCTCGTTTGAATGTTTATTACAATCACATTTAGAGTCATTATGACTCTCAGAAAGTCTTTCATCGTTTGTCATCATTCTAATTGGTTTTCTTATTTCTGTTTATTTTCATGATTATTCGAACAATTTTTCTAAATTATTTTTTAGAATATTTAGCCTCTAAAAATATTAATTAAAAGAAAAATAATTTTTACCATTTTTCAATAAATCTTAAAATAATAAAAATGCATTTAATTTAAATTTTACTAAAAAATATTAAACTTAATTTTAATTGTGTTCGAATAGTCAATCACTTTAAATTTAAAAAAAAATACCAATTTTCATCTTGGTGGGAGAATCACCAACATACTTAAATCAACATACCGCATCCATACATTTACACATTCAAACAAATTAAAATATTCCTCACAATATCTCACAAAAATATTAATACCATGATAAATTTGTGACTTGTATCGAGTATAATGATTCAATAATTGGAATGTAGACCGGTGCCTAAGTCGAAGTCAATCAAATAACCTACTTTATGTTTCCAAACAGACTGGTGTTTGATAAAGTGAAAATAATATAAATAAATATTTATGATATTTTAAAGAACGATAAATGGGAGGTATTGCCGTATTTTTAGAAATGGCTTACTGCTTATCCGTATGTGGAAGTCTTCAATTAAAACAGTTGATTTCAGAATAATGACAGGCTGAGAGCATCATTAAATATAACAATAGGGAAAGAAGAACAAATTTTCTAATTCTTTTGTACCTTTTAACTTTCAAAAAAATATTGAAATTATTAGAAAAACCTATAATCAAATAAGAATATGTTCTGGTAAAAATTTTTGATGTAGAAAAGACGTATAAACTGCAAAGATTATTCTCTATTTTAATTGAAAATATGTATGCAGGTCCAAATGCTTCCGGTCTGATGTAGAATGAGAAGTTAAAAATATAAATGAAAATCTTATTTTTCTATGTAATAACATTGTACATCAAAACAATTGTTGCACCTTATTAGTAGCAACCTTAGTCCTCTCAAAAAATAGTCTTCTCTTTCATTGTCAGAATGGGCTTCTATAGCAGCTGCAATATCATCGCTGTTATTAAATTTTCTCCTTCTCAATTCAGACATAAGTTTGAAGAATAGATAATAGTACTTACAGTGAAGGACAAAAGTATTTGCTCAAATGTATTTTTAACATATTTATGAAATATAAAATCACAAAAACATAAAAATAAATATATTCTTAATTCTCGTTCTCGTCTACATGTATTTGATATGCTTAATTTTAATTTTGGTTAATTTTTATTTATTAAACAAGAAAAATTCGAAAAGTCGATGGACAAAAGTATTTTCTCAGAAAGATTTATTAATTTAAAAGACATAAAAACACTTTAATAATTTGTCTATAAGCCTTTGTTTTTAACTAATTGGTCCATTCTACGTGGCATAGACTCAATAAGCGAATTACAATACTCATTAGTTATTTTTTTCCAGCATGTTTTAATACCTTCAATTAAATCTGATTTTTTTTATTTCGTCTGATTTAATCAAGGTTTTAAGCTTGAACCAAAGGTTTTCAATTGGATTTAGATCCGGACTTTGGCTTGGCCAGTCTAAAACTACAATATTTTTTTCTGGTGAGATACTCTTTCACCTTCTTAGCTGTGTGCTTTGGGTCATTATCATGCTGGAATATGTAATTATCTTTAAATAAACGAGCTGATGATGGAATCATATGCTGAGAAAGCATTCTGATATACATATTGGCATTCATTATACCTTCGATTATATGTATATCACCGACACCAGCTGAACTGAAACATCCCCAAGCCATAACAGAGTCATCATGCTTGACTATTTGCTTCACATGTTTTGGTTTAAGAAGTTCTCCAGGTCTTCTCCAAGTCCAGACCTTTCCATCACTGCCTCTTCTATTTAATTTTGTTTCGTCTGAGAACAAAACACGTTTCCAATCTTCAACTGTCCAACTTTGGTGCTTTAAACTTTTTAGATTTTATATTTCATAAATATGTTAAAAAGACATCTGAGCAAATACTTTTGTCCTTCACTGTAAGAGACAAGTTTAGACTGTGGGGTTGATGATAAATTTCTTTAAACCCAGATTCACTCACAGTCTTGGCAACAATGACTTCTGTCTACATCCCCCATCTTTTCACCTTAATGGCAGTACGCAAGTGTTCGAGTAGATCGGCGTAGTACTCCATACCTTTCGTTGTAGTCAATTGAAAAAAGCCCCTTCGCTTTCAGATGTGAAAAGTCAACTAGTTTTCTTTATTTCATTGATTGCCGCTTTGATAGTGGATTATAGTACAATATCATAGCTGCATCTCCAGTAACAATGGCTTCTAACACTTATTATGGTTACGAATATATTTATCCATAATCTCTTAGAAGCATCTCATTGGTTCCTGTTTGCGAACAGTTGAAAGAAGTCATGGAAGACACCTTGCATTAACTATAGTCATGTGGGTCCATAAAAATCAAAATAATTCAAAGCAAATTCAAATAACAGCTGGTTTGGATAGATCAAAACTTCATGTGATCTCTTTCGTCTTCAAAGGTAGATCAGATAAAATATATGCATTTACAAGAGTTAAAGTGTCTAGTGAAATCATCACTGCAAGTCAATTAGAGCGAGGATTGTCGCCAAGTGTTTCTTGTCCCATTTCAAATAATTTAGCCCACTCTTTTGATGTTGATCATAAATGGGAATACGCACATCACACTCCACCGGTTGTAGGACATTTCCAAAAAGGATTTTTCCGAACAGGACTTTTCCGCACCGGACAAAGCCGCACACGGACATTTCCACACACAGACGGATTTTAAGGACTTTTGATATATGAAAGTTTAAAACTTTGTTTGATTGAAAATTTTGTCCTGTGCAGGAAAGTCCGGTCTCCCACTCCACCTAATCGTTTTTTTATTATCGTTTGTGAATAACCTTCATGTGTCAAACATTTGATTACTGTTCTAAACTCAATTCTAAACATGAAAAAAAACAAAGAATATTTCAACATAAAAGTAGTGCCACAATGAAACTAGTAATGATACATTGATGGTTTTAGCATCAAAATAATATTTCCAGGTGTTCAGTGAAACTATAAGCAAAGCAGGAACCAATCATGATAATCACAAATTAGTCAGGCCGGAATCTTTTGCACCTGTCTGTATACAATTCCTAACCGCGTGTATTTACTAAGTATTATTATTGTCAAAGATCAATTTTACTATTTTTTTGTTTTGACTCTTGAAACAGAGCTGCACCAAAACAAACTTTATAAGATTAAATTGCTTATTATATCATCTTTGACCATAATGATTATGAATAATCAAACTATAAAGTCATAAATTTTATCTTCAAAAGCAAATGCGAATAACTAATTATTCAAAAGTATTATAATGATTGCTGATTTCAATATACATTTTCTTGTGTCTTAAATCAGTGATGATCGAATGAAAAATCTGCTTGAAAGAAGTGCAAATGAGATGCAAAAATAGCGATATTTGTTTACAATGTTGATAGAACAAACAAGAAAAGACGATTTCTCACTTGTTTATCTCGGATTCCAGTCATCAGCATTTTGATCACTCGTGTCGCATACGGGAAAAACACCGTCGAAGCGTACAGAGAAATTTCTTTGAACAACAATGCCTAATTATGGGATTTATGAAATTTGTTCACAAAAATAAATCACAGACATTTACGCAAACAAAGGAAAATAATTTTTGTATTAAATTCCAGAAAAAGAATATTTTTCATAAAATATAACATCACTTAAGAATATAATAATTTGCTTCTTAATTAATATTTGCTTGGCCAAAACGTTTTATTATACCATGAAATAATATATATTTTGTTACAAATACACTAAGACACGTACATAATACTTAGGCTGTCCCAAAAGTCCTCAGGTGGCCTTTAAAAACACACTGATATTTTACCAAATTTAACCAAATTTGGACAGAATATTATTCAGACTGTCATAAATACTGTGTTAAAATTTCAAAGCATAAAATTAAAAGAAAGTAAAATTTTGTTTTATTAAAGTATTGAAATTCTAAAAGTGCAGCGAATTCAAATCGAGCGGTTTTTAACAATGGAAACAAATAAATGTTGCCAACGTTTTTTTGTTCTAACTCAAAGTAAAAGAGGATTCTCTACTTTAGAAATTCTTCAGCAACTTCAGCAGGCATGGGAAGACGCAAATCACACAACACTGAAAACTATTCAACAATGATTGACTGATTTTAAAAAAGAAAAGCGGACATCCTTCGAAGATTCATCAAGAAGTGACAGGCCGTCATTAATAGACGACGAAAATATTAAAGCAGTCAAAGAAGTGATTGATGAAGCTCCAAATGTGTCTTTGCGTTATATTGAAAATGAACTTTCTTTAGGCAAAAATACAGTCCACAAAATTTTGCGTGAAAAACTTCATTACAAAAAATTTTGCTCTGTTTGGGTCCCTCACGAACTTCCTGCTGTTAATAAACAACAACGCATTAACACTGCAAAGCATATAAGCCATGTAATTTTACAGATGGGTGATGAAGCATATTCCAACATAGCGATCGAGGATGAGACATGGGTCTTTTTCCAAGGTAGAGGAAAGAAAGAAGATCACAAAGTTTGGATTCCTTCTAATGCTGTTCCACCAAAAGTGATAAAGCCATCGCCAATGACTGATAAAAAATCTGTTGTTTTCGTAATTTTTACCTGCAACAAACGTTTTAATGTAAAAGCACTGCCATATAGTACCAAGTTTGATTCCGAGGCGTATGTGAACTTTGTTGATGACACCGGTGAAAAATGGTGGAAACTTAGATCTAACAGCATCAAGCTAAAGGAACTTAAGTGGTGGCATGATAATGCACGACCTCATTCTAGTAAAGAAACAACTCTTTTTTTTGAAAGAAGAAAAATTGAAAAAATTTATCAATCGCCCTATAGTTCAGATTTTAATTTGTGTGACAGATTCTTGTTTTCAAAAATGGAGAAAAGTTTTAAAAATCATGTTTTCAAATCACATGAAGAAATTGAAGAAGCTTGTAAATTCTTTTTTAATTCTTTATCAACAGAAACATTAAAAAATCAACTAGATAAACTTTTTAGACTATTGTCAGTTGGTTATTGACAACAATGGTGAATATGTTGTTGCTTAAGAAATTTTTAAAGTATTTTTTTAAATAAATTTTTAAATTCGCTGCATCTAATTTTTTTTGTTGGTTAATAATATTATTTTTTTGGTAAGTTTCAAATTTTATGCTTTGAAATTTTAACACAGTATTTATGACAGTCTGAATAATATTCAGTCCAAATTTGGTTAAATTTGGTAAATTATCAGTGTGTTTTTAAAGGCCCCCTGAGGACTTTTGGGACAGCGTAAGTATTATAATGCTAATTACTAATAATTATTGTTAAAGATTTTTTCAAGCACTTTATATTTTGTACATTTATTATTATTAATACTAGGTACAAAACAAAATACAAAAAGAAAATTCGAGTTTTGATCCGATACTGCTGGAAGCGCAACTTATTAATTAGAGATACTGCAAAATAAATAAGTGATGCTGAAGGTCAGGGAAAAGTCAATCATGCTACAATTGCAAAGTGATACAAACGATTTACATCTGGTGACATAAGCCTAAAAGATCAGTCAAATATCGGTCGACTAGTAACAGTTGACACCAGAGATTTACAAGCCACTTTACATGCCGAACCTTTGAGTAGCAGTCGTGAAATGGCGAAATAAATGTGTGTTGAGTAACTTCAAACAATGAAAACTAATGTCGCGATTGATATTTTTTTGTTTTAGAGAAAAAATGGGCTAATTCTATTTTAGTATTATAATTTAAAAATGTCGTGTGTTTGACGTGACCAAGTTGAACATACTGAATGTAACGTACGACTTTATTTGTGGGAACATACCGTGGTTCGAGGATAACATACAAGCAAAGATTGAACTGTGTATCTACCTGTCAAGTGTTGGTCGTATGAGGGTAACTCCACATCTGGTTGACTTCTGGATTGCTGCAGCTCCGCAGTTTCCGAAACTATTAGAAATAGCACTGAGCTGTTTGAGTGTACCGTGTAACAGCGTTGCTGCAGAACGATCTTTCAGTCTATACTTAGATGTGTTGAGAGATGACAGACGAAGTATTAAAGGCGATAACTAGGCTATGTAAAACATGTTGTACCAGAACTCTAGAAAGTTATAAACTAAAATTTAAATAAAAGCCTTATTTTTCAGAACTTTGTTTTATTTACTTTTTTCCTTGATATTAGTAAAATGCATGTCAGAAACAATTTGCTTGTACGCGAAAACAATTGGTTTTCACTGAATTGAGCGTGTGTATTAAGTAATATTTGGGAAAAATGTGACGTTGCGAATTTTACACTTTTTACAGCGAGTTACCTACGATTTTTAAAAGTTTTTGACGCGAAAAATTTACAACCTTAATCAGAGTACATCAAAGTCATCATCATCACTGTCACTAAAAAGTTCATGAAACTCTTCCGGACTCAGTCTTTTATCTGTATCGCAGTTGGGTTCAGCTTGGTCTTCATCTTCTTCAGTTTCTTTTTCTATGTTTTTTTTCCAGAATTCATCATCTTCTGTGCCATCCATTCTGTTTGAAATTCTAGTCTTCAGGAAACTTTTGACAACCATTTGAAACGGAATATCATCCAGGCTTCTTAGACCCAAGTAGAGATTAGAGAGACTAGGCTTCTTGAAATTTCCACTCTTGAGTAGGGAGAAAATGGGCATTCGGCCTACACCCCCCCCCCTGAAGTACAACAGTAGTTTTTACATGTAACATAAAATGTTATGTATCTTGGTTACGGTAACCCTGGTACTTGTGATTATACTTGTGTACATTAGAAATGTGCGACACAATGTGCACT